>JARFJB010000103.1:0-238103 GCA_036346205.1 Vesta saturnalis
CTATATTGGAAGTATAATATATATATATATATATATATATATATATATATATATATATATATATATATATATATATATATAATATTAATTATAATTCCCTTACTATTACAAATACGAAAACGTCTTATATAAAAGTTGTCCACAGTCATAAACTACACGTTTTAAAATTATTTTCAGAAATGGCGGACTTCCGGTTATACCGGAAACTCATGCCAACTTCGTTGTTTTAAATAGAACAACCTATATATTATTACATTTTTGAATTCCTCGTTGAATTTAAAGGTCACTTTAATAACCATACCATGGGCCTACGTCGCATTGCTTCTGAGTTATTTGACATTTTGTAAAAAAAAATTATGTTTGCAGTGCCTCCGAAAACTTTCAATGTCTCGAAGACGGAAACAGGTAGAGAGATCTGGCTTTAGTTTTTTACTTCCGAAAAGGGTACCGCATCATTTTAATTCATTGCCAAAAATCTTGCTTTTAGAATTCAATAATTTCTATCGCTCCGAAAATGACGTTGTTCAAACATGGATAACTTGATTTTTTTAAATGGAACTACCCATATTCTCTTACATTAGCGGATAGGAAATTAAATTTCCTTTCCATTGATGTAACATTATCGATATTTTGGAGTGATAGTTTTCGAGATATTCATATTTTTATCTAATTTCAGTTTTTATTGCGCATTGCCGCGCTGCTTTGGAAAAGTTTGTCAATTGTTTTAAACAACTGATGAGAAACGTCAGTTTCTCGAGCTTCTGTTGTGCTTTGCTGTCTTGTGTATCAGTTTAAGTGTTTCTACAAGACATTTCCATTAAAATGTTGTTGTCCGACGAAGAGTTGATCGACATGACTTTCATTCTTGGAGAATGCCAAAGAAATGTCTTATTGGCGTCAAGGATTTATGCGGTACGGTATCCTGAACGAAGACGTCCCCGAGTAACAGCCTTTCAAAAGTTGTTACAACGTTTTACAAACACCGGACGCGTGCAGTATCAAACGAGGGAACGTGTCAACAGGATAACCTGTATTTCTTGTGCATTCCTTTTGTATATCTTCTGTAATCGTTAAGTACCGGTCCTTATGTATTTATTGATCGTTCCTTATGTATTTATTGTGTATTTCTTGTGCATTTCTTCTCTATTTCTTATGTAAGCCTTAAGCAATTATTTTGTATTACTTGTGCAATCCTTATGTATTTATTGTTGATTCCTTATGTATTTCTTGTGTATTCCTTTTGAGTTTTGTGTTCTTAATTCTTGAGTATTTATTGTTTATTTCTTGTGCGGTAAAAAAACCATGTTATCCATGTTTGAAAAAAGTTATTTTCGGAGCGATAGAAATGATTGAATTCTAAAGGCAAGACGTTGCAACAACTTTTGGAAGGCTGTTTCTCGGGGAAGTCTTCGTTCAGGATACCGTACCGCATAAATCCTTGACGCCAATAACGCATTTCTTTGGCATACTCCAAGAGTCATGTAGATCAACTCTGCGTCGAACAACAACATTTTAATGGAAATGTCTTCTAGAAACACTTAAACTGATACACAAGACAGCAAAGCACAACAGAAGCTCAAGAAACAGACGTTTCTTATCAGTTGTTTAAAACAATTAACAAATGCTTTCCAAAGCAACGCGGCAATGCGCAATAAAAACTGAAATTAGATAAAAATGTGAATACCTCGAAAACTATCACTCCAACATATCGATAATGTTACATCAATGGAAAGGAAATTTAATTTCCTATCCGCTGGTGTAAGAAAATATGGGTGGTTCCATTTAAAAAAATCAACTTATCCATGTTTGAAAAAAATTATTTTCGGAGCGATAGAAATTATTGAATTCTAAAAGCAAGATTTTTGGCAATGAATGAGAATGATGTGGTACCCTTTTCGGAAGTAAAAAACGAAAGCCACATTTCTCTATCTGTATCCGTCTTCGAGATATTGAAAGTTTTCGGAGACAAGGCAAACGTCATTTTTCTACAAAATGTCAAATAACTCAGAAGCAATGCGACGTAGACCCATAGTATGGCTATTAAAGTTGGCATGAGTTTCCGGTATAACCGGAAGTCCGCCATTTCTGAAAATAATTTTAAAACGTGTAGTTTATGACTGTGGACAACTTTTATACAAGACATTTTTGTATTTGTAATAGTAAGGGAGTTATGGAGCAATCCCGCTTAAGTACCCTGTATATACTTTAGATGGAAAGAAATTGAGTAATATAAATTATTCTAATTATTTATGGTTTAATTATACAAAATCGGCAAAAAGAGAAGGCTTTGGAATTACAAAATTATGTAAGCCTTAAAATTGTCAGATATGTATTACCTTGGAAGTTATTAAATAAAAAAATATAAATCGTTTAGGCCTTACTCAAACTATGAATACGATCATAGAAATTTAAGTAGAATAATTCTATTATGTTACTGAACTAGGTTAATTTTCTTAACTTAATTAACCCGACATGTAATTAACGCTGAAAGGAAAAAGAATGTTTGGAGGGTTTCTATTAGACTATTTCATAACGCGGTTAAATCAGAACTCCTTTTTAATTCATTTTCCCTTACCTTAAGGGTGTAAATTGCTAACTGTATATTCCTGTTCGGTCATTTTGAATTTACGGCCGCTGCCCGACAAAAGGCTTGATTTCATTCTAAGCTTCATGTTTTTTTCTTTATAACTGATAACTTAAACGCTGTTGAGGTAGTGTACTTGGAAATTATAATTGCAATGTTTCTGTAATAACATTCTTATGGCTTTAAAGGATTAAATTTTACTCCCATTGACGTTTCTGTTAAATACGATTTAAGCTAAAATTGATTTCTTGTCGTAGCGAAATTATATGTAATATATAATTTTAATTTATCTCGTAAGGTAAAGCAATTTTTACTTCCACATCCAACGGAAGGGAAGTACTGTATGGCTAAAAAAAATTTTCAAACATTTTAGTTTGTTCAATCGCTTTAAAATGTCCAAAATGTCCAAATGTGAAAAGGTCCAAAAACAAAATTTGAGCAAAAAAAATCTTGTCTGTGTATCTGTCTGTGCGTGTGCGTCTGTCTGTGTGTGTATGTACTCCATAACTTTCGATTACCCAAACCGACTGATTGTTTTTGGGGTCAGTGGGGTATGGGGAAAGAGGCAAAATTGGGGGGGCAAGTACCCCTTTTGCAAATTTTTATTTTTTAAAACTTTTTTAATATGTGATTAGTAATATAATTTTGAGTATTTTTTGTTCCTATAATTTTTCGGTACAACAAACGGTTTACAAGATATTAGCAAAAAACCGTCACTTTAAAAAACCGGTTTTTCCTAAATATATCCAGAACTACTTAATATATTCAAAAAGTAAAAATACAATTAGATAACAAATAAAATTTCTCACAAAAGTGTTTTTGCAATTTTTTGGAAAATTTCGTCATTTTCGAAATATTTCCAAAAAACTCGATTTTGAAACTTGTCCACACGATTTCTGTACATCCACACGAAATTATGATTTAGATAGAAAACAAAATTTCTGATAGAAAAGCCTTTTTGTAATTTTTTTTTGTAAAGTTAATCGTTTTCGAGTTATTTACAAAAAAAAAGGATTTTTGATGTGGAAGTATTGATGAAATTTGCAGCGGTTTTTGTCTAGGTTTACACTTTTTAATATTAACTGTAAAACGGTATTCATTTGCAGTTACGTAATGAATTAAAATGGATTGGTCATTCTATCTTCGGTAAATGCACTTGAAAGTGCTAATCAAAATACCCGGTAAGAAAAGAATAATATGTCGATAGCGGTAAAATAAAATAGTATATTAAGTACTAAAAGCGGTAACGGTTATTTACAGGTCGAGACAATGTTTGAAGAGTTCTTTCTTAGCTAGGATTCAAGAATATCTGTTCAGCCGTTTGAAGATCATCAGCTCTTTTCTAGTTGATGAAAGGACTTTTTTCACTTTTTAGGCTTTGATTGTTTTATTTTTTTGTTTGAAAGGTGATTTGATCGTGAGTGCTCTAACTGTGATCTAAGAAATTTGGTTACTTTTTAAAGGTTTTTATTTTGGGTCGGGGTTTTTTTAATTTTTTAATTTAATGTTATTTAATTCTTTGGTTGGGTTGAGAAAGCGAAATTATAGATTAATTATGCATTCCATAAATACAAACGAATAGACAAAGTACTTATTTTTACTTACCTCTTTGTAAGTAATCGCATATCCGTCATGAACAATATTTACTATATTTAGTAAATTCAAATTTCCACTAAATTTAATCATTTTTGTTTGTATTAATGCTCCACTGCTTTCGCCGTTACGTATCAGCCTGAGGGCTTTAAAAATTGGTTCTATTAAGTTAAATTTTTATTTTATGAAATATAACCATGGAATTCTACAAATTTAGTTTACAAAGCATCAAAATGATCTAACCTAATTTAGAAAAGGAATAGACATTTAAATTTGTTTTATTACAAGAAAAAAAGCTTGTACAGGTTATTACGTAAGAAGTCGCCGTTAGATTATGCTAATAATCCGAAATATGCATGCTAACTCGTCGAGATGGTCTTGAGTCTGAGCAAAACTTTTATACATGCCGTGGTCGCGTTTGTCGTAATGGGGTAATTCATTCTGGGCAACACCTTATTCTGGGTAAATCGTACGTCAAACTAAAGCGGATGCACTCATATAATAGAAAAAAATCAGTAGACTTACCTTACATAAATCCCTTGTGTGTGCAGTGGCGGCTCGTGAGGTATGAAAGAGGGTGGGTACAAAAAAACTTACCTATTTTTGTGCATTAAATCCATTCTCCTATTTACCATGCTGGAAAAGACGTCTATGAATTTTTTTCCGGGATAGACTGGACGAACTTCCTTTCTATTGATAGGACCGCCAATACGTTCAGTCGATCTTCTGACATTGTGCTTCTCAGAAAAGTTTTAATGCGTTTGAGGGTAGAAAAACATAGTTCACATTCTGCTGTCCACAGGGGGGTTGTTGTCTGTTATGAACACTAAAAGTGGCAGAAAGTTCATTTTTCAATTTTACACTGTCCAACATAGTTCCATTAAAACGTTTTTGTGGAAATACATGTCCATAAGTTTTAAAATTGTGGGAATCAAATAATGTTTCTGCACTTAAGTGATACCTAAAATCAAATCGGCCGATAATTTGATTTAAAGTAGTGTCACATACTTCCTTTGCAATAACAGTTCTGTTATCTCCAGCTGTTTTTTTTGTCTTTTCCTTGCAGGTTCTTCATTATTGCGTTCTTGATTGTCATTGCTAGTAGAATTTCTAATTCGAATAACATGCTGTTGGAATTGTTCAATTGCCTTCTGCGGTTGAGCACTGTCAATCCCGCGATTTGAATCTGATTAAATAATATTTCAACATGTGGCATGATGAAATGAAATATTTTCAACCAGTAGAGAAATTTCTGGCAATTCAAATGTTTGAATAAACCGCTTGATTCACTAATAGTAAGTGAGTCCATCCCATCTTCGTCAATAATTTTATCTAAACAGTTTGCAACATTGCATCTTATGAACTTTTCATCTGCATTGCAAGCAGAGCCTCTAATTCAGCTGCAAAGTTGATGAAGCCTACATGAACACCTGGACTTTCCGACGTTAATGTCTCATCATGGACACGTAAGGCCAATTCAAAGGCTCCGCAAAATGTTATACACATAATTAACTGGCGGAAAATATGACAATTTTTTCCACATCTTCGTTGCACTTAATTTTATGTTGCAAATAAGCACTATCTAACTGTTCACGTATGTCCACTAAAATCCATGCATGCATTCATGTGAGAAACTGAATTTTCGTGTTTCTTTGCCCTCTCTGCGATGTGTTTTAAATCATTCAATCCTTGTTTATTCCATGCACTAACCTCTTTCTTAAAAATTAAGCACACAAAACAAAATACTGAACATCCGCACATCCACTCGTATTTTGTATAGATATTCTTGTTGAATACTTTATTGTAAGTTCGGGCTTTACTTGTGGAAGTGGAAGAAATAGGCCTTCGTTTTTTCTTAATTAAAAGTTTTTCCTCAAACGATAGCGGGTTTTTTTGAAGATTTTGCGCACAATTAGCTTCCATCACTGATCATTGATAATAAACGTCACCTCACGCCTTTGAATTCACATTCATATGTTCCATGACGTTTACTAGAGACGCTTGCCGCTTGGTCACAACTTAATAGTAAGCTGTGGATTGGTGCCCCAAATTCCCCGTATAAGCGCGTATGGCTAAGATAACCGTAGTCAGTCGAATCATACAGTTAGATCGTTCCCCGGAACATAGTTTTGAGCGTTAGCATTGCACGCGCCTGATGTGCGGAAGGAAAAAGTAAACTTTGATACATCGTTATAAAAAACGTAAAAAATAATATAAAGTAATGCACTGAATTGCATGCGAATTTCTTTCTGTGTTTACCTTGGTGGCTGGGTGGGCACGTGCCCTTGTGCTCTTTAGTACCAGCCGCCAATGATTGTGTGTTTCACGAACCCCTGAAGCTCTACAAATAAAAGAAATACTCGAAAATAGCACAATAATATAAAACACTTCTATTAAAAATTTTTAATTGCTTGGAAAAGTTTTCATTGAAAGAAGATAAAACTTTAGGATTTATTGTAACGGTAACTAGAGACTTAAAATCTTCAAACTAAAACCTGAATATATCAGTTACGTCCGAATTAAATTTGAATATGCGTCAGTAGTTTGGCACCTACCAATACTCTGTTCCATCTTATTTTGTATTAGAGCAGGCCATAGAAATGTAGGGAGAGTGTGGTAGCACTGCCAAAAAAACAAAATGTTACTACTGTAGCTTGATCTTTAAAAATTGTAGGTTGTATTTTTAAAGTGGAACTAATGCAGCCTTGCAACATAGTTTTTCACGTAACTATTTAAAAAAAGTAATTTAGTTTTCAGACCTTGAACGTTTATTACCTACATCAAACTGAAGTTGTACATTCTTTATATTGTTCATAAATGACAATATCGCGTCTTATCTAATGCAATGAGATGTTTTGTGAACCAAATCTACGTAAAAACTAATAAGAATGCCTTCTCTTTTTTACCTTCCAACCTACATATACATATGTAGGTATAGAAGGTTATGCAATCGACTTTCTTTTCACTTACGCCAAATCGATTTATTAGCTTATTTCACAAGTTTTGCCAAGATCGGCCATCATGTCTGGATGTCTGCGCGCGGCGTGTGTGTGTGTGTGTGTGTGTGGTGTGCGTGTGCGTATGCGTATAACAGAGGGCGGCTTTGGATTTTTTTACGTTAACGTGTATTTGTCTATTAATCTCTATCTGACATGAAGTTTTAAATCGTCATTCTGACAGATTATTGTTTGTGTTTTTACAATGTTGCCTGTTTTCGTAATGAACCTATGAAAAAGAGGTTGCATATTGCATAGTTGTCCTAAACAAATTGAGATTAAAATTGTTTCATTTCTTTTAATTTAAGTTAGCAACTAGATGTCTATTAACCTCTGTCTGTCATGAAGTTTTAAACGTCTGTTTGACATAGATGATTGTTTTTGCGTTTACAACGTTTCCTATTTTCTTACAAAAGAGGTTGCAAAAATGCAAAAAATATTTCATTTCTTTTAATTTCCATTTTGCAGGTTAGAAGGTTGTATGGTGTTCCACACCAGATATTTTCACTCTTACAAAATAAAGGAACACGATAAAATTTACCTACTGCGTTTTTCTTGTTCTTTGGATATTAAACATGATGTAGAGATTTGTTTATATGCGAACTTAGTTCTTCGGTTGCAAAGTCAATAGGTAACTAGAACATCAATAAATATCCATTTAATTTAACCTACTCAGGAAATACACAGCACGTTTTGATAAGTAATCTAATTGAAGATTTTCTTTCGTGATGAAATTTAAATGTATCTTTACTAAAATTTTAATGCCAAACAGTGCGGTCTTATTCTAACTGCATTATTTCACCAGAATAATCTGAATCCATATCATTACCTGAATCTGAATCTATAATAACAGGTGGGATATGTTTAATCAATTTTGTCATATTGTAGGAGAACATCTGTATAACGCAATAAGCCATAATCTTTCGATGGAGGTTCAGAACTTATTTGCTTATTGCAATGATTTTTACAAAAACCTCATGCCATTTTAATACAGTTATATTGACAAGGTAAGGAGGCAATCGTAAAACTTCATATCCATGCTTAATCAAAATATTATCATCTATATAATTTTTCCCTCTGGACCTACAATGTTGAATTTTGTAATTTTGCACTCAATTTCGACCTCGTACGTAAACAACTATTCCTGCAGTCGATCCTTCTTACTAGAAAATGGGGGTGGCTCGTCTAACCACACCGAATGACACGGTGCTTTATCCATAACCACCACACAATTTTCAAGCAGCGTGGACAGCGCAGGAATAAGCTGTTTAATCACTGTTTGAAATCGGCCCCCATACATAATTTTATGATAATCTCGATCCTCGTTACCCGAATTGAGCGTAGTTTTTCAAAAACCTAAATTACGCTTTAATTAATTTTATTGAACACCGCATGTGTTTCTATTTTATAGATTGTAACGACCAGAAATACGGTGAGCGAAATAAATTTTATAATAAAGAAATTATAAAGGTAATTTGTAAATAACAATTCATTTACGCTTTCAGAATCCAGGTATGATAACAAAACGACAATTTTGCGTGCGCACAGGATCCCCTCTTGTGGATGTGCAAACCCATCGCGTTCCGTCCCACCTAAATCTCTTTCCAGACCAGGTATAAAACCGGAAATTTGCACATAATTTAGCATTCTTGTCTACGATACTCATCTTCGTAGATTTCCTGTAGAATATCGTCTACAAATCCGTTCCAATAATTTATTACCTGATAGAATTTATTGCAAATCCGAAATCCTGCACTTCGTAAAAATTCTCCTTTCGAGAATAATTCATAACCTGACTGACTCTTAAAGTACATCCAGTGTATACTTAAATTGTAAATTATTCCAAACTGAACTAAAATTTAATTTAAAAGAAAATACGTTGACATTACCTGTCCACCTATAAATTCCGATTTGAAAGGAACTAGCTATTAGTACCGTACTTAGGAAAAACTGCTGACGAAATTCGGTGGTCTCCTAAGGGCGTTACGGTCCTATTCAGTTGGCGAGGCATTTTAGCGACGTCTGTAGGATCACCGATTAGCTAGGCTCTTTTGAAGGAAGATACATTATCCTGTTAATTTCCATTATTACAAGTTACTTGTCTAGTTCTGAGTTTCCTAACTTGGACTGCAAGGGAGCTTATCCTGTTAATTACCTATCATTAAAAGTTACTTTGTCTAGTTCTGAGTTTCCTAACTTGGACTGCAAGGAGCTTATCCTGTTAATTACCTATTATTAAGAGTTACTTTGTCTAGTTCTGAGTTTCCTAACTTGGACTGCAAGGGAGCTTATCCTGTTAATTACCTATTATTAAGAGTTACTTTGTCTAGTTCTGAGTTTCTAACTTGGACTGCAAGGGAGCTTATCCTGTTAATTACCTATTATTAAAAGTTACTTTGTCTAGTTCTGAGTTTTCTAACTTGGACTGCAAGGAACCATCCATCGAATCTCCATAATTATACCGTCCCGATCTCTAACATATAACCGCATATCCGAAATCACTTGAAAACAAACTTGCTCCAAAAATACTGTTTTATTAAACGTAACCGATCAAAAATAATCACATTAAAATTAAGAAGTTTAGTTTGGAAATATTCAAGTCATTGTAAATTAAACAAAAGAAATTCTAATTTGAATTTAAATTAAGCATCCCTAATCCTAGTTAAACATCATTAATTTACCCATCCCAAAATAATTACATTCTCATTTTACGTATATTCAGTACGTTGAAATCGATATCATTGACCTGCTATCATAACTCCACAGCTGTTGTTATACCGACCGTAATATTGAGTTAAAGTTTAATATATTCTCACTTTACATTAAAGTAAAATAATAAGTAGTGTTTGAGAGAAACCTGGTTAACTTAATTTTACAATTTTCCCCTATAAACATTCATTAACAAGCACGTTAAATTATTTCATACCTTTTAATATACAAGGACGTTTCCGTTGTGAGTGATAAAGACGACCTTCCGATAATCTTATCAATAAAACCACCGTAACTTTGTAAACATAATTAAAAAGCAAATTTACCAATCGGCTAGAGATTGACAAACGGAATCCGTATATTATATAGATAAAATAACAAATAGTACTCGAAGATATTATAGAAATTTCAATTGTTGAAATCTCATATTAATAATTTTGCATGTAAAAAAAATTATAGACAGTAAAATTACCTGAAAGACAATCAATCCTGGTATAAAACACTCACAACCGCACATCAAGAAAAAAACAAAACAAAACTGTTTAAGGGTGAAACTATAGAGATTGAAACTAACAGGTGGTTGTTTATATTTTATTATACGAAATTCTCGTTACAGTGATACCAACTACACCAACACGAGGGAACCCAGGAGAATTGAGCATTAGCAATACGAAGGCCGCAAGACCGAGAGGTATCGTGGGTGGCCTACCCACCAACCAGAAGATTATTTTTATTTAGTTTTTGTAAAGTAGAATTTTGATTTTCATTTCTTTTCCACGGATATTAGTTTATTTAGTTTTAATACAATTACCGGGCAAATTGTGAATTTGAGAATTTAAGTTAAACTGTACATATTGAATGCTGCTAAATTAATACTTATGTAAAGAAATTGTAAGATTTGACCAAGGTGTACAATATATGTTATAAATTTTGAGGTGTCTATAAACTTATTTAACAGAATAAGAGTCAACCGAAACCCACCCCTACTTCAACTGAGTTTAGTCGATAGAGCACTAAATCCACTTAGTGGAATATTCTTGTTAGACTTTTACCAGAAAGGGTCTTACAGAATTTGGCGTCCCAACGTGCTAGCCGAGAAAAATTTTAATTGATCAATCCTTCCCGAGACTCAAATTATTACTGTTAAATAAGCACACCAGAATTACCAGAAATAATTAATTACACCAGGTGGAAAATAATTGAATCCGAATTAACTTTTAATTACAGTTCTCCAGAAAAGCAACGTGTCCAGAACATCAAAACTTATTGTTTAATTACAGATAAATAACCTGCAGCACCCGGACATAATTGATGTAATTCACAGATTACATCAACCAGAAATTAAACATTTTTATTACAGAATCTAGATAATACCCGGCCAACCCTAGTAGATTGAGTGGAAATCAATCAGAAAAATTAATAACTATAAACCTATTTCAGAGATTGAATTATTGTTGTTATAAATTAATCTAAACATTAATTTCCAGCTTAAGACTAATAAATACAATTTTGATTCCAAAAACAACAAATTAAAACATAACTTAACTTTGTTACAGGAAATCTAACACCAAAAATATAGTTTAAACATAACATAATATTTCTCTTCCAGTTCTTTAAACATTTTTAAAATAAACCTGCCAGCAAACCATTTATAAAATGAGTACAACGAAGAGTACTGAAGACGTTCGTGTCAGCTGGGTATACGAACTCCGAAAAGATGCCCTCATCGAAGAAACAGGAAAATATCACCTAGACACTTCTGGAAATGTAGAAGAGCTAAGAGCTCGCCTGATTCACTTCCTACGTACTGGAGAAGGTACAGTAATACCACCAGTAACTATTCCCTTGCTTCCCGAACCTTTGTTTTCATTACCATCAAGTTCACCACCAGAGATGCTACCAGCCCATCCCTTTAATAAACGTGCAGACACCTGCGATCGAGTACGTAAATGGGGACTCAAATTTGACGGTGTAGGTGATCCTTTGTCATTCTTGGAAAGAGTTCAAGAATTGCAAACATGTTATCAAATATCCGGACAAGAACTTTTGTTAGCACTTCCTGAATTATTTAAAGAGAATGCTCTCTTCTGGTACAGGAACAACAAAATGTATTGGCAAACTTGGGAGGAATTCCTGTATTCGTTTCATTTGCAGTTTTTACCACCGAGATACCAGAGTCGCCTTGAAGAAGAAATTCGGAATCGGGTACAACGTCCGAAAGAAAAAGCCCTAGACTACGTAACTGCCCTCTCTACCCTCATGCGCAGACATGGACAGATGTCCCCTTCAGCTCAATTAGAAAGGATCTACGATAACCTAAAAACCGAGTACAAGTTCTACATTCGACAAAAAGATTTCAATAACTTACCCGAACTCCTGGCCATGGCAAATCAATATGAGATGCTACCCCAACGTAGTCACAGTCCCCCGACTATGCGTAATCCAAGCCGAGTACACTTCAGTGGCTTAACTACAAATTCAACAACCCCGACACCAATTAACCGACCTGAAAGGGAAAACGTTAGACCAGAAACAAGTAAATCAAATACTTACCGGAGAGAAGAAGTATGTTGGAATTGCGGAGAGAAAGGTCACTTCCGAGGGAATTGCCAGGGAGTCTTTAAAGCCTTCTGCTCACGATGTGGTAAAAGAGGAATTTTATCCAAAAACTGCCCCTGTCCGACGTCGGGAAACGGATATCGCCGGTAAAGGAGATGCAGACACCTTTAGATATACCGGCAACTACACCAGTACACTGCAACCAAATTACGATGAGCCCCGAAGGTTGGAATGAGTGGTTACAACATGTAAAGAGATTCTTCCAGAAACCACCATCGCCATCGCTTCTACCGATCTCTACAGATGACCGACTTTTCCTGCTCCTGCACCTATTTCAGAAACCGCTGAAAGCCCTGATAGATACCGGAGCGTCCAAGACCTATTTCGGTCCCCAGGTGAAAAACCTCCTTATAAGACACCAGATATATCCAGACTCGCTAAGTACCGAGACGGTCAAACTAGCTGATGGATCGCTGACTGAATCGTTAGGCAAGTATCGATTCCCTGTGGAAATAGGAAACCAGAATTATAATCTCTTCGCTTACTACTTACCCAATCTATCCACCGACATGGTAATCGGATTGGACTTCCTCCAGACGACCCAGGCCAGCATACAACCCGGGATCCGGAGTATGACGATACACGGTGAGGAAATTCGACTGCAAGCCGACGGTAACCCCGGATTAAATGGCATCCATGGGACAGACGAGCAGCAACTAACCCAGTTAAACAGGTTCCTGGAAATAGAATTAGAAAAATTTAAGCAGTCGCCGGGGAGGACCACTAGTGTCACTCACCAGATAAAATTATTACCGGGAGCAGAGGCGGTCAAACAGCGGTACTATCCCCGAAACCCGGCCATGCAGGCAATCATCAATCAGGAGGTAGATGAAATGCTTGTAAACGACATAATTGAGCCAGCCCAGAGTCCATGGAGTTCCCCTGTCGTGTTAGTGAGGAAGTCGTCAGGAAAATACCGATTCTGCATAGACTACAGAAAAGTTAATAAGGTAACGGTACGAGATGCATATCCCTTACCATACATCCAGGGCATCCTCGACCAACTTAGGGAAGTCCAGTATCTCAGCACGTTAGACCTCAAACAGGGTTATTGGCAAGTTCCGATGGAGGACGCCAGTAAACCAATAACTGCTTTCACTGTTCCGGGCCGGGGATTATTCCAGTTCAAGGTGTTACCGTTCGGACTACACTCAGCCCCTGCAACTTTTCAAAGGTTTTTGGATACCGTTATTGGGCCAGAGATGATAGGAAAAGCTTTCGTATACCTTGACGATATCATAGTACTAGGTAAAACATTTCAGGACCACTTAAATAACCTCCAGGAAGTATTTCAACGACTCCGCGACCATGGACTGCAGTTGCAGGCGGACAAATGCCAATTTTGCCGCACCCATCTCAAATATTTGGGACACGTCGTCACCAACCACGGAATACAACCAGACCCAGAAAAGGTCGAGGCCCTAGTTCAACTCGAACCTCCGCGTAACCCCGCCAACTTAGACGCTTTCTAGGATTAGCTTCATGGTACCGTAAGTTTATCAATAAGTTTGCGTTACAAACACAACCGCTCACTCGACTGTTAAGGAAAGGAGAAAATACGAGTGGAAAGCAGAGCAACAGGAAGCCTTTTCGGCCATCAAGCAAGCACTTATTTCTCCCCCCGTTTTGACCGGCCCCGATTTTACTAAACCATTTATCCTACAAACCGACGCAAGCACCACCGGACTGGGAGCTGTATTAACGCAGGGCCAAGGATTAGAAGAACGCGTGATAGCCTATATCAGTCGTGCCCTCATCCCCGCCGAAAAAAACTACTCTACTATAGAGTTAGAATGCCTCGCAGTAGTTTACGCCGTCCAAAAGTTGAAGGGATATCTGGAAGGTTATCATTTTACCGTAATGACGGACCATCGTAGCTTAAAATGGCTACGTAGCCTAGAAAAGCCTACATCACGCCTGGCACGGTGGATACTCGAATTACAGCAATTCGACTTCGAAGTACAGTATCGAAAAGGGTCGACAAATCAGGTAGCCGATACACTATCCCGGATGCACGAAGGTAACGAAGTCGAACCTGAGCCCAGACTAGACGCCATGGAAGAGGTGTCCCCCGAAATGGAATGTCCATGGTATCGAAAAATTTTCCAATTAGTAGAAGCCCGTCCAGACCAACACCACCAATTTAAAATCCAGGAAGACAAACTATATAAACAATTCCCCTATTCATCCCCTGAAATAGAGGCAGGCATACACGGAAAATGGAAAAGATGCGTCCCTAAACACCACAGAAACCTCATTCTACAGGAATGCCATGACCAGCCGGCTGCCGGACATTTCGGTATCGCGAAAACCATTTCCCGGATATATAAAAACTATTATTGGCCAGGTATCAAAGGAGACGTCATACGACACGTAAAATCCTGCGTCACTTGCCAAAAATTCAAGACCCTACCCGTAAACCAGCTGGAGAATTACACTTCACCAAGATTGGACAGCCCTGGCAAAACATCAGTTCGGACCTAATAGGACCCCTAACCCGGTCCCGGAGAGGAAGCAAATTTCTGTTAGTCTTCCAAGACCGTCTCACAAAATGGGTAGAGTTGATACCCTTACGCCAGGCCACCAGTGGAAGAATTATCCAAGCCATGAAGGATGAGGTAATTTTAGATTCGGTAGCCCCGCGCAACTGACCACAGATAACGGACCGCAATATACGAGTGAAATGTTCCGATCGTTCCTAGAGGAATACGGGATCCAACACCGACGCACCCCCCCTTACACACCCCAGGCTAACCCCGTCGAGCGGGCCAATAAAGTTATTGGGACCCTCCTAGCACAGCTAACTGCAAAAGACCAGAAAGACTGGGACCAGCACGTAAATGAGATAAGATTTGCCATTAACTCAGTTACCCACTCCTCCACCGGTTTCTCCCCTGCCATCCTGAACCTGGGAAGAGAATTAACCACCCGGAGCGCTACACTCCAAAAATACAACAACAAACGAAGAGACCGACCTAACCGCTAAGGACCAGAGGAGGCACATGAAGAGGGTCGAAACTCTCCGACAACTGGCCCGGGAAACTCTCGCGCATGCATTCACCAATCAAAAAAAATACTATGATCTCCGAAGAAGACCATACCGTCCACATCCGGGAGAATTAGTTTTCCGGAAGACACACCTACTCTCGAACAAATCCCGGGATTTCTCCGCTAAATTGGCCCCGAAATACGAAGGCCCGCTGGAAATAAACAGAGTGCTGTCCCCCGTCATTGTAGAACTACGAAACCCCGATACCCAGAAAGTGGTAGGACGCGTGCACGTAAAAGACATTAAACCTGCGCACGCCGATCCCACACACGCCCAGCAAATTGGGGGAATTCTCCCACTCCAACGACCTAGTGGAGGGGACGTCAGAGACCGAATAAAAGGAGCTACCTCACCAGACGAGGTCATTTTCCGAAATGGCACCAGTACCGCTACAATTAAAACAACGAAGGAAGAAGATGATCATCCGCCCCTGGCTGCCGGAACGGTATCGTCGTCCAGGTACGGAACACCTACCCCCCATATACCTAACCCGAGACAAACCGCGCCTTCCCGTATCAATCCCCCTCCAGAATATCTCCCTAAAACACCTCCCTGGTCTCGCTAAAACCCTCACACCCTTGTCCACCACTCCGTTATCCATTCTACCTGTACCCTGCCCATTACCCACCACGCCTAACATCCAGATGTCCACCCCACCTCCACAACCGCTGTCACCCTGTTACTTATCCCCCTCTAACCAAATTCAGAACCCACCTACCCGTACCTGGGAATTATCCCCTGAGCCAACGACTCCGATAGGATTACCGACAACACCCCGAACACCCCTACAATTAAAGAAGATGTTACAAGAATTGGACAAGCTGGAACTGGAGCCGCAAATGGAGATAACGTGTAGCGCCAACGAATTGGGAATCGTACCTCTACATCTACCGGAAACCCAGCCTCATTTTAAAACACCAGCTGCGTTGACCGAACCCCTGAATTGGCGGAGACGAAAGAATCGCCGACGAATTCGACTTCCGTTAGGGGACGGAACATTTTTGAGGGTGAAACGAAGCCAGGCACACGAATTGGGACTGGTTACCATGTTTTAATCTAACCGAGAGGGAGGTATGTAACGACCCAGAAATACGGTGAGCGAAATAAATTTTATAATAAAGAAATTATAAAGGTAATTTGTAAATAACAATTCATTTACGCTTTCAGAATCCAGGTATGATAACAAAACGACAATTTTGCGTGCGCACAGGATCCCCTCTTGTGGATGTGCAAACCCATCGCGTTCCGTCCCACCTAAATCTCTTTCCAGACCAGGTATAAAACCGGAAATTTGCACATAATTTAGCATTCTTGTCTACGATACTCATCTTCGTAGATTTCCTGTAGAATATCGTCTACAAATCCGTTCCAATAATTTATTACCTGATAGAATTTATTGCAAATCCGAAATCCTGCACTTCGTAAAATTCTCCTTTCGAGAATAATTCATAACCTGACTGACTCTTAAAGTACATCCAGTGTATACTTAAATTGTAAATTATTCCAAACTGAACTAAAATTTAATTTAAAAGAAAATACGTTGACATTACCTGTCCACCTATAAATTCCGATTTGAAAGGAACTAGCTATTAGTACCGTACTTAGGAAAAACTGCTGACGAAATTCGGTGGTCTCCTAAGGGCGTTACGGTCCTATTCAGTTGGCGAGGCATTTTAGCGACGTCTGTAGGATCACCGATTAGCTAGGCTCTTTTTGAAGGAAGATACATTATCCTGTTAATTTCCATTATTACAAGTTACTTGTCTAGTTCTGAGTTTCCTAACTTGGACTGCAAGGGAGCTTATCCTGTTAATTACCTATCATTAAAAGTTACTTTGTCTAGTTCTGAGTTTCCTAACTTGGACTGCAAGGGAGCTTATCCTGTTAATTACCTATTATTAAGAGTTACTTTGTCTAGTTCTGAGTTTCCTAACTTGGACTGCAAGGGAGCTTATCCTGTTAATTACCTATTATTAAGAGTTACTTTGTCTAGTTCTGAGTTTCCTAACTTGGACTGCAAGGGAGCTTATCCTGTTAATTACCTATTATTAAAAGTTACTTTGTCTAGTTCTGAGTTTTCTAACTTGGACTGCAAGGGAACCATCCATCGAATCTCCATAATTATACCGTCCCGATCTCTAACATATAACCGCATATCCGAAATCACTTGAAAACAAACTTGCTCCAAAAATACTGTTTTATTAAACGTAACCGATCAAAAATAATCACATTAAAATTAAGAAGTTTAGTTTGGAAATATTCAAGTCATTGTAAATTAAACAAAAAGAAATTCTAATTTGAATTTAAATTAAGCATCCCTAATCCTAGTTAAACATCATTAATTTACCCATCCCAAAAATAATTACATTCTCATTTTACGTATATTCAGTACGTTGAAATCGATATCATTGACCTGCTATCATAACTCCACAGCTGTTGTTATACCGACCGTAATATTGAGTTAAAGTTTAATATATTCTCACTTTACATTAAAGTAAAATAATAAGTAGTGTTTGAGAGAAACCTGGTTAACTTAATTTTACAATTTTCCCCTATAAACATTCATTAACAAGCACGTTAAATTATTTCATACCTTTTAATATACAAGGACGTTTCCGTTGTGAGTGATAAAGACGACCTTCCGATAATCTTATCAATAAAACCACCGTAACTTTGTAAACATAATTAAAAAGCAAATTTACCAATCGGCTAGAGATTGACAAACGGAATCCCGTATATTATATAGATAAAATAACAAATAGTACTCGAAGATATTATAGAAATTTCAATTGTTGAAATCTCATATTAATAATTTTGCATGTAAAAAATTATAGACAGTAAAATTACCTGAAAGACAATCAATCCTGGTATAAAACACTCACAACCGCACATCAAGAAAAAAACAAAACAAAACTGTTTAAGGGTGAAACTATAGAGATTGAAACTAACAGGTGGTTGTTTATATTTTATTATACGAAATTCTCGTTACAGTGATACCAACTACACCAACACGAGGGAACCCAGGAGAATTGAGCATTAGCAATACGAAGGCCGCAAGACCGAGAGGTATCGTGGGTGGCCTACCCACCAACCAGAAGATTATTTTATTTAGTTTTGTAAAGTAGAATTTTGATTTTCATTTCTTTTCCACGGATATTAGTTTATTTAGTTTTAATACAATTACCGGGCAAATTGTGAATTTGAGAATTTAAGTTAAACTGTACATATTGAATGCTGCTAAATTAATACTTATGTAAAGAAATTGTAAGATTTGACCAAGGTGTACAATATATGTTATAAATTTTGAGGTGTCTATAAACTTATTTAACAGAATAAGAGTCAACCGAAACCCACCCCTACTTCAACTGAGTTTAGTCGATAGAGCACTAAATCCACTTAGTGGAATATTCTTGTTAGACTTTTACCAGAAAGGGTCTTACAAGATTAAGTACCGCACCAAAATTACCGACGAGTTCCTTTTAAATTAAGTTAATATCGATCGTCAGCTTCAATAGAACTCTATCTTATCCAAGGTTTCGATGTATAACTAATCGTAATTATGTTCTTCATTACCGTTGCAGTGTATATAGAGAACCAAAGTTCAGAACAATACACATTTAATTAAGTTATAACAAATTCCTAAATATTTTTGTTTTTTATAACTTTGATACAGATATTCTTAAATTAATTTCAAACAATCTAAACATTTTAAACCATGACCACTAATATAAGGACATTTTGGAACCTACTAGGAACGAGAAAATGTATTTAAAAGACATCCTTGCTCTAAGTAAGATCTTGATGTAATTACAGCAGTAATGTTTGCAAAACGTTGAAAAGTGGTAGTTTAAATTGCTAAAATTGTATGTATGCGTGCGACAGGAATCATTAACAGATTTGCATGTTAACACATTGAAGGCTACGACCTCCTACTTAAAGCAAATTCAAATGTATATCATTATACGAACGCTGTAAAATGTACTACATTCCCGACATAAAACTATGATTAAAGTATAATTTTTGGTTTAGGTCTAATTTTAAGCGGGTTTCCTTTAATTCTATTGCTGAGGGTTCATTTTTCAAACTTATGTTGAACTAATAACGAGATTGACTACATAAAATTTTTTTATGTGCAGAATTAATTTTCTTTTATTTCTTAACCCACATATCGGGATCTATCTCTTAGTTCAATTACTGTTTTGTTGCTCTAGCTTTATATGTTTGGATATTGATTTCATGAATATTTTTTAGAATACCAGGACCTCATGAATATGGAGGAGTTGACAGTGTTTAATAGGCTATGACACGGGACGGCGACATCCCAACTATCTTCAATCCTAGAAGAAATCGTACCCCAAGTGTACTTGTCACAGATGAAGGAGTTGCCAATGGATTATTTACTCACACCGATTCCGTTAGCAGTCAACAAGAGGTTGTTTCATCGCCAACGGAGCAAAATACAACCTCGCAACCAAATGGATTTGGAAATCGAATTAAATCCTGCACCAGTTCTTTATGTTCCAAAAATGCTAGAAAGGTAGGTAACATTAATTTCAGATTAATAATAACTAATTCATCACACAAGAGCATATTAGAGAAAGTTAGGTACTGTCAAAATCTGAGGCTATATTTGAAATATATATATATATATATATATATATATATATATATATATATATATATATATATATATATATATATATTAATCAGGGTTTCATATTCGATTATCTGTCACATAATTGAATTTACCGGTCGTTTGTGTTTTAAGTGGGACACATTTTCATGTGTCACTTAAAAACCGTAAATAGCAATACCCCGCTTGTGACCCATCATTGGAAAGCTGTTGTCATGGGGAATACGCCACATGTTTGTTTTTTAAAATCCGATCACATTTTCCCCTTCTATGACCATTCAAAACTGATAAATTCTTAAACAAACTTAAAGTATTAAAAGTACAGTTAATCACTTTATCAAATGTTCAAAATGTTCACCACCAACCTCCATACATAAGTAAAGCCAATTTTCCAATTCCCTTCGCACATTTGTCAAGATCTCTGGACATTCATTCACTATTCTTTCTCGTAACTCCTGCAAAAGATTGGGAATGTGGGGTAAACATTCTTCAAATAACCCCATAAGAAGAAAATATCAAGCTCTTTCGAAATTATGAAAGTCTGTGATTGTTTTCGTATTTCAGTATTTTCAGCCGTTTTGATTGATAATTTTGTTATAATAAAACAAACAAGTAATTGTTAACCGATAACCGAAATTTATGATTGATTAGAAATGTGTTCATAGAATCTAACGATTTATAAAGCAGTGTATATAAATAGGATTAAAGCAGTTTAACTAGATGTTCAACCGACCTAGATCAGTGGAGGCTACTATGATGAGGCAGGTGGGGCAGTACCTCACCAATAAAATTGACTTGGGTTCAGCAAATCGATGTGCTTGTTTATAACCTAAATGTATATTTGCATTTTTTTAAATTGTTAAATTTCGAATTTGGATATTTAATTTAAGTAACATGTTAGTCATTATCAGTCTACGTCACTCAATGTCATATTAAAAAAAGGAAAAGGAAAGCAACGTGTTTCATCCTCTCCCCAAAGGGGAGGGCGAACGAATCGAGCTTTCCACGCTCCTTCCGCCACAGCGATGCATTCCCAACATATGCTTGGCGGGATAAAGGGTGGTAGGGGTCAGGATAGGATCGGATAGAATGGAGTTAGAGTTCTGAGAGGGAAGACCGCACACGATGGGTATGCGCAGTGATCATGCTGCTATATGTGTATGAGGAAAACTCTTTGAAAAAACGTTATGCAAGGTAGACAGTAACGGGATCGAACCCAGTGCCATCCAAATGATAGGTAGACTGTGTTATCACAGGTCAAACTAGCTCGGTACTAAAACTAAAATGGTGGTAGGGGTCAGGATAGGATCGGATAGAATGGAGTTAGAGTTCTGAGAGGGAAGACCGCAAACGATGGGTATGCGCAGTGATCATGCTGCTATATGTGTATGAGGAAAACTCCTTGAAAAAACGTTATGCAAGGTAGACAGTAACGTGATCGAACCCAGTACCATCCAAATGATAAGTAGACTGTGTTATCACAGGTCCAACTAGCTCGGTACTAATGCCATTTTAATTTTAATTCGTTTTGTATACATGTGTTAATCACAGGGAATACCAACCATTATGTATCTGCAACCAATATGGCTCGCCATACGTTACATTATGTTGAAATAAGAGCAATATGAGGCAAGCTGTATTTAAAAATAAAAATTTATCGTAACTAATGTGTGAGTGTTTAATAGACGAAGTAGAGAATACCTTGTAAATCCCTTGTACCTTTTAATGTAACATACAGTTGTACTATTCTCCTTCCTTGATAGCAAAATGTGAAAATTCACCTTTTCAAATATCTTAACGTCTGAAATGCACAACCCTGAAGTAAAGAACTTTTATGTCGATTTTCTATTGCCTCACGTGCATATAAGACCAGGAACCGCCACTGACCGAGATATTACCAAAATCGTTTAGAAAGGCGACTCTTGTTTTTTAGCTTCTTGCTAGCGTTACTGATATACTAACCGATTTACCTATATTGTAGCACCTAATTCATCTAAGTATTGTTAAATATATGCTCAAATTGAACAATAAAATTAACTTGGTTCAAACATCAAGTTTCAAATTAAGTTAGGAAGAGTTCTATTAACCAATATAATAAAAAAATACTACTAAGGAATACAAACACCACATTAAACTTTTGAACGATATATTTTGACAATTACTGATTTACATTAGGGTACTTATCTGGAATCTGAATTTGGTAATTATCTGATCTAATATAAAGAATTTAACGTTAAATAAAACAAATTAATATTGTGTAGGTGTTGTGACCTTTCATGATAATCACTACTACCGCAATGTATACAAACATTCCAAACAAATTCAAACTGTCACAATTATGGAACTAGACAAAAACTTTACACCAAAATAGTTTTGTTACAATCGCCAAAACGGTATTTAACAGTTTACCGAAAGAACTCAAATAAATCAGGAATTTAAATTTATTTAAACGCGGAGTGAGGAATATGCTCTTAGATTTCATCTTCGCGCTCATCATGCATTTTTGCTACAAGTTTAGGAAAATATTGTCTGTTTGGGTGACGTCTTCCTGGAACCATCGCGGCATACACGCGAGAAGCGTTTCTAGAATTTTGCCTACATTCTTCAAAAATTAGAAGCGTATCTATTTTTTCAGAACTTGTATAATTTACCAAAAATACAGTTAATATTAAGAAAAATACAAAAAAGCACGAATACAGTACGAATAAAGCAACAAATGCAAAATTTGATTATGACATCAATAAACATGACGAAATAAATAAAATGATTTATTTGGAAAATTGACAGTTTCACCATGGAAACATGCACTGTTTATTTTTAAGACACTTAGTTTTTCTGAAAGCGCAGCCGGCGCTGGCGCCGTATAGTAAGTAGCACGGCGTGGAACTTAATACTTATTACTTACGGTTGAATAAAAATAGTTGACTATTGTCGATTTACAAAAAAAACCTTTAAAAAAACCTAAGGTAAATTTTGTTTAAAAAAATTAGCTATTCTCACGAGCTACCATTAGTGCTTTTTTAATTTATAGGATGTAAAAAACGAAGTCGTCTGCGTGAATAAAAAGCTAAAATGGCTTGGAAAACAATTCTAGGGCCTCTTAGTTATCGCTAGTGTCGTTGCTGGTTACGTGGCAGTGCGCGGCGGCGGCCATTGTAAAAGCTGTGGTGATTAGGGTGTTAACCATTAGGATATAATAATAATAAATATGCTATTGATGGTTTGTCATATTTAATACTGATTAAACACGTATTGGGTGGTTTCAAAATGTTCCTAAAAATATTCTTTTTAAGCATGCTAATGAACCGCGCTATTGAAAAAATTGAGTTAGGGTGATAAATACGAATTTGCAAATTTTAAGCGAATCTAAAAGGCAC
Source organism: Vesta saturnalis (assembly GCA_036346205.1). NCBI lineage: Eukaryota > Metazoa > Arthropoda > Insecta > Coleoptera > Lampyridae > Vesta > Vesta saturnalis. The sequence goes on from JARFJB010000103.1 coordinate 23,561, forward strand.
TGAAAAATAAAAACCCATATTGTTTAATTTTAGTTAACTACCTGATGTCAAATTAACCATTTTAACCGATTCAAGGCACTGTAGATTGAAAGGGGTGAAAAAGTGACAAGTGGGGTATTATTATTTTCAGAATGTTGTTTTCTATCAAAATAAGCAAAAATATACCGGTTGTTCATTTAAAATAAGATAGTAAAGGTCATTTCTGCACCAACCGGAAATGACAGAAAACAATTGAATACGTCAACAAATCCAGATTTATGTGTCACATCTATCTACCAAACTTTATTTATATAAACAAATAAAAAGTTACAGGGCGAACCACCTGCTTGCGACCGGTATGTATAATATATACATATATATATATATATATATATATATATATATATATATATAATAAAATTAAAGGTTATTGGGAGTTAGACCTAGCCAAGTTAATTAAATGTATTTATTATTCAATATTTCGCTAATGAATTATTAGCTTCATCAGGAAAATAAAAGTTGTTAATTAAAATTCGGCTTATGGAAAGACAATTGCCAAGAGCAATTACACCAATTACTTATAAACATTCTAGAACTAATTGACTTCAATTTTACGTAAGTTGTGTTAGTGTTCATAGTTGACAGAGCGATGAAAAGTTAAATTTTAACTTTTCATCGCTCTGTCAACTATATTTCTTTCTAAAAAAAACTGGTTAATAATAACTTTGGTGCTCACTTAAAATGTACCCATTCAATTTTATTTTTGAATTACGTAAATTTTTGATTAGAATTACTTTTTATCCTTACATCCCCAAGTTTACCACGCGATCATCTACAATGTAACGTCGCACATAAGAGAGTCATATATTTACCAATGAAAATTATTTACGTTGCAAGAACCCTCATGTTAGTTACACTTACTACTTTGTTTACAATTCAGTTTTTCAAGAAGTTTACACTATTTGAACCACAATAACTGTTTCCAGAAAATAATGTATACTTTCTTTCTGATACGTATTGATTTGCTACGTTTGCAGCCTTTGGAGAAACTTACACCTCGTCTCATAAACATAAGTTTTAAATAATATTTCATGTATGTCACGTCTTTGATCTATTTATAAATCATGACTGAGACAACTTTGATTTCGACCTTTGTGTGAGGTTATAGGGATGAAACACGTAGGGTAAATTACAGAATAATTTCTGGGCAATATCTTTGTTTATATTGTTTCTGTATACAGGGTGTCTCTAAAAGGTGCGGAAAAAATACTATCACAAATTCCTAAGGCTAAAATATGACGATCTAACCCGACTTAAAGTGTTACACATGATTTTATATGTTACTCTTATGTTGGCTACTTGCAAATTCTCCTTTCGTGGTTTTTCTGAAAATTTGTTAAGCAGCAACAAAGGTAACTTTTATCAATTATTACAATCTTCGCGAAATATGATAGTGTGCTTGATGAAATTACAACACTTTCAAACAAAAGCACAAAGTACCCAAGTCCTGCCATTTAAAATAAGTTCATTTCATTGTTATCGAACAAGATTACAGATAATATTAATCGCGAGCTTCAAAATGCTCCATACTTCTCCATCATTTTGGATACTACACAGGCTATAGCGAAAGTGGATCAACAGAGCGAGGTCTACCGATACGTAAAGACTTTATATGATAGAAATAATATACCATTAGAAATCGAAATATGAGAAGCGTTTACGGGATTTCGAGAGGTTGATGACCAATCTGTTGCCGGTTTTGCCAAGATATTTTGGAATACATTGAAGGAAAAGGTCACGAGTTCAAGAAACGTCGAGGGCAAGGGTATGATGGTGCATCAGTAATAAGCGGTGCGTATAACGGTCTTCAGTAAAGGATTCGTAGCAAATCGCCACACGCATTATTTGTTCATTGTGCTGCACATAACTTCAGTTTAGTTTTGAAAGATGCGCTCACTGCGTATCGTGACTTCGAAGAATTCTTTCAAGTTGTGGAATATACTTATACTTCTTTTTGGACATAATATAGTTCGGTGGAGCGAACTGCAGCATGTCGGAAAGGTCAATAATATAACATCAAAAAAGTTGAATCCAACTTGATGATATGGAAGGTATGATGCGATATATGCACTCAAAGAAAGATTTTATGATATTTTAAAATCTCTATCAAAATTTTAACACCGTGTAAAAGTAAAGAGAGAAATAAACCTACTGGACTTAAAAAAATTAGACAATTTTATATTTTGTGTTATTGTGCAAACTATCTGCCAACAGAACAGAAAACAATGGTTTGAAGACGGTATATGACACTCTACAATTGACATTGATTTCGATTTCGTCTTTCATAAATAATTTAGATGCAGTTGTTCTGGAAGTGGAGCATATATGTCAGAAATGGGACATTTCAAATAAATCCAGTGATAAGAGAATGATGAAAGTGAAGCGCCACTTCGAAGAAATAGCTGCAAATGAACGTCTAAGTTATTCAGAATCTATAGCTTTTCAATATCAACATTTTCTTCCTCATGATTGATATCATATGCGCTCAGTTAAAACACAGGTTTAGTGGCGTGAAACATGTTTTGGATACTTATGGCGTAATATAGGCACATTTTATCGCAACTGCCCGTGATGTTGACTTGAAGAAACATGCCAACGCAATTTGTAGGCGTTTTCATTACAATGTTTATCCGCTTTTTGCTGTTCAATTACTATCATTGAGGTCTTCATTGGAAAAGGAAACCGGAAATAAGTCCAGCGTAAAACAATTCAGCCATTTTTACCTTTCAACCTACATATGTATATGTAGGTATCCAAGGATATACAATAGACTTTTTTCACTAACGCTAAATCGACTTATTAGCTCATTTTGTAACGTTTGGCAGATTTTGTAAAGAAATGTGTAACGTAATAATAAATTTTAAAATAATAAAAAGTTAGTTATCCAAAAGTAATGTAATGAAAATAATAAATTCTCCAAAAAATACATACCTTACACCACTTAATTGTGCCTTTGGCTCATCGGTTGATTAAATTGGGCCGGTTCAAATAAAATGATTTGCTTAATTAAGTTAAGTTAATGAAGTTATCTCGGACGCCAAATTGTTTTTTTTTAATATCGGAACAATTAAACCGACTTGACAAAAATGTAAAAAATAACAATATACAGACTATGTTTATTAAATATTAAATGTAATGATGAAATAATAGTCTTAAAATTATGCTTAAAGTACTAAATAAAACTACATAAATACTTTAGAAATTTTGTACACAAACTTTTCTTTTTGACAACCACTGGTATCTAATTATGATTACGGAGAGGCTAACAGGATGAAGCCATTCTTACGTCATCATGGTGCAATCTTGACATAATGTTATCTGCCACACCCCAAATTGAATTTATCTTTATTAAATCCGTATAATTTCTTCTTAAAATTGTTAAATCCACTTCTTAGTGCATTATTTGGAAGTATCCAAACACAAAATTGCAATCATAAAACGAAAAAAATTGTACGCAACCGTAAAATCAAATGCGTAAAATCAAATAAAAAATAAAATGTATATAACCATTTTGAGTTTACCTCTGATCGTTAATTTTCAAACTCTTAACCGTTGATAAGAAAACTAGTAATGCTTGTATACATTTTATTTTTTATTTGATTTAGTTATTTTAGTTTCCCTGAATTTGTTTTCGAAATTTTAGCTTTTGACTATTCCTGATTTGTCTAGTGTTACTCTTCTTGGACGGTGCTTGAGGACTTCGGTTCGCCTCGTGTCAACCTTGATTAATTCACTTCCCGATTGTGACTTCCTGATTATGACAATTTGGTAGCTTTAGGAGGGGGTTGTTGTGTTCGTAAGAGTGCTTCATCCTTCTCTTTGCTACCACACCTAGATTTCGATTTATTTACCAACGTGCGTGTTAGTTAGGGATATGTTTAGTCTTGGACGACGACTGTGGAATAACATGAAACCTGAATCTCGTGAAGGGTAGAGTGGCCTCTCTTGTTCTCCACGACGAAGCATCCTGAGCTAATTTGCCATGGAAATAATCGTATCTCGGATTTACCGATTTTGACGTACCGAACGTGCTGGTTTTGTGTGATGTACCTAGGAGGCTTGGTCTGAGATCACCGGGGTCGAGAAATGGAACCGCTCTCTTTCGGCCTCAAATCTCGCGATTATTTATTTATAGTTTGTGAGGAAGGATTTTTTTTCTTTTGAGTGGAGTGGCATTTCGCCATGATTTTTTCAACGTTTCACCGAATACTGTTCCCGGGTTCCCCGCCCACTGTCCCTTCAGGTCGTGGTTGGGTTCCGTTCTTTTTACGTTAGCTTCAAATTTTTTTTTCTGGTATTTTCATTTGTTCTTCTGATGGTGGTTTGCTTCACAAACCCCACCAGTTTCGTCTTGCGTGGCTTTGTTTAAGGTTCGGGTACTTTATCTCGACTAGTGGCGTGCGCGGGTGGTAGCGCGTCAGTAGCTTTTATGTTGTTGCGAGGGGTCTTTCCTGACCAACATCACCACATTTTCCGTACTTCTTTGTACATTTTCTTTTCATTTTCGTTTACATTTTGCATAGATTTAATTAGTTTAACATTTTTTATTTTTTTAAATTTTACTAATTTCACTTATTAGCTTAGCGTTTGGAATCTCCGCTTTGGTGATCTCCGAGTCCAAATTTTAGGACGGGGTGTGTAACAACTCTTTTGTGTGTTGTATAAAATATACCTCAATTTAAGATCTTTCCTTCATTTAGTTCTAAACACAAGAAAATTTTAATTATTTTACAATATTGGTATGAGGTAGGCAACTTAATTTGCATATCTTCTTAGTGCTTATTTTCGTATAGATTTATAAACCATTTTCTAATCATTGAGTTGCGCAATGCATCGTGACTTAATTCCATAATCTATGCGTCTGCGTTAAGTACAGTGGCCGGCGTGTAAGAAGACGAGCCCGCCTATGCGCGAAAGACGACTTTATGATGTTGTTCAAATTCCCGCGTTCGTTTACCTCAGAGGCGTCACATGGTGCATAATGTATATTTTAATAGTATATTAAAAGCAATTCAAAGAACCATATTTTATGTAAATACGCAATTTATTATAATTAAAAGCTATACTGGGAGAGATGCCTACATACTTTCAGGGATAGATGCCTATTATGCAAACATGAAAAACCAAATGTTAAAAAGAAACGCGTCACCAATGGAAATATTGGAATTATTCATCTTCATACGCATTCTTCCAATATACATATAATTAAACATACAAATGTGATACGCCACTGCTTATTATTTTTATTATAATCGGCAACCGCCGTAGTTCTTCGCGATGCGCCGGCTCCTCGTCTTCTTACACGCCGGCCACTGTATTCTGATCATATCTTGTGCTCAGAGCTGCATCATCTACTTCGAAATCCTCCCTTTTTGCACTTGCTGTGTAATCTCGAAGCATGAAGCTGCTTCTTTTTGATTTTATTTAAATTTATGTGAAAAACGCCAACAATTTGGTGGTAAGAGATATATTTTTAATACATTTACATACAATTATAACATTTTGCTCTTTTAGGCGTTTTTTCCTTACGGTTTTTTTGACGTTTTTATACATTTATCATTACTTCAATTTACAACGTAATTGAATTTTAAGTACGCATTTGAATTTATGGTTTCGTACAATTTTTTTCGTTTTATGATTGCAATTTTGTGTTTGGATACTTCCAAATAATGCACTAAGAAGTAGATTTAACAATTTTAAGAAGAAATTATACGGATTTAATAAAGATAAATTCAATTTGGGGTGTGGCAGATAACATTATGTCAAGATTGCACCATGATGACGTAAGAATGGCTTCATCCTGTTAACCTCTCCGTAATCATAATTAGATACCAGTGGTTGTCAAAAAGAAAAGTTTGTGTACAAAATTTCTAAGGTATTTATGTAGTTTTATTTAGTACTTTAAGCATAATTTTAAGACTATTATTTCATCATTACATTTAATATTTAATAAACATAGTCTGTATATTGTTATTTTTTACATTTTTGTCAAGTCGGTTTAATTGTTCCGATATTAAAAAAAAACAATTTGGCGTCCGAGATAACTTCATTAACTTAACTTAATTAAGCAAATCATTTTATTTGAACCGGCCCAATTTAATCAACCGATGAGCCAAAGGCACAATTATAAGTGGTGTATGTTTTTTTTTGGAGAATTTATTATTTTCATTACATTACTTTTGGATAACTAACTTTTTATTATTTTAAAATTTATTATTAAGTTACACATTTCTTTACACTGCAACATCCCATTCCTTATGATCATCTTTAACATAAGATCTAATAGCGGTACCTACTACTTTATTAACTCTCTCAACAAAATTTACTTGGGGGTGATAACTTGCATTAAACCAAATGGATTGAACTTTGTAAGAACTCATTAAATTTTTAAATTGTGAACTTTTAAATTGAGGACCGTTGTCCACCATACAAATTTGGGGAATACCATGAACTAGAAATACATAATTTTCAATAAATTGACAAATACCTTTAGCAGTAGCACTGCGCATAGGGTGAATCAAAGTAAATTTAGTAAACCAATCACAAATAACTAATAACATTGTTACCACTCTTCGATCTAGGAAAAGGACCTACTAAATCAATAGAAATACATTGAAAAGGATAAGAGACATTTTTCTCTTTACCCATAAAACCATAATAATTAAATTGTGAAGACTTGCTTCGGTTTCAAACATTGCAAATCCTAATATATTTGGAAATATCGGACTTCATTTTTGGCCAATAATAAAATTCTTTAATTTTTGAAAAAGTTTTAAAAACACCAAAATGTGATGATGTAGGTTCATCATGAAATTTTTGTAAAATATCTTTCCTTAAAGATTTCGGAACAACTAACTTCCATTCTACTAAATTCGATTCGATGTTTAAATCATTTGAAATAAATTTGTAAAGCTTATGCTCTTCGACTCTCCAATCAGGAAATAACTCAGGATTTTTAGAAACGTTGGCTAACATTTTCTTATACCAATCGTCTAAATCTACAACAGAAAATTCTAGAGAACTAACTTCCAAAGGGGCTCTAGAAAGTGCATCAGGAACAACATTTAATTTACCTTTACGATGAATAACTTCAAAATCAAATTGTTGAAGTTTAACACTCCATCTGGCTAAACGACCAGAAGGATCTTTTAAACTATTAATCCAAATAAGTTAATGATGATCTGTAATAACTTTAAAATGGGTACCTTCAATATAAGGTCTAAACTTTTGAATTCCAAAAATAACCGCAAGTAACTCACGTTCGGTAATTGAATAATTTTGCTCGGCTTTATTTAAAGTACAAGAACCATAAGGGATAACAACTTCATTCTCTCCGACACCTTGTGTTAAAACACATCCAACTCCACAATTAGATGCATCACACTGTAAATAAAAAGTTTTAGAAAATCTGGGCTCGCTAATATAGGAGCATCAACTAATAAAGATTTAATTTTTAAAAATGAATCATTCGCTTCGTCATTCCATAAAACTTTCTGAGCTTTCTTCTTACCTTTCAATAAATTGTTAATCGGGGCCAAAATAGTGGAAAAATCATGAATGAAACGTCGATACCAAGAACACATTCCAATAAAACGTTTAACTTCAGTAAAAGTATGAGGTTGAGGAAAATTAGTAATAGCTTCCACCTTTGAAGGATCGGTGTGAAGACCATTCTTATCAATAACAAAACCTAAATATGATAGTTGAGGTTTACAAAATCCACATTTATCTAAATTAATATTCAAATTGGCATGATTAAGCCTTTTAAAAACTTCTCTTAAAATAGTAACATGTTCCTTGAAAGTACTTGAAAAAATAATATCGTCTAAATAAACAAAAACGGATTGTGATAAATCATGTCCTAAAATTGAATCCATAAATCGTTGTAATGTACTGGGTGCGTTGGTAAGTCTCATGGGCATAACACTATACTCAAATAATCCTCTACGTGAAACAGTAAAAGCAGTTTTTTCATAACTCTCCGGGTCTAAAGGAATTTGCCAAAAAGCTTTCTTTAAATCAATAGAAGTTAAATAACGAGCATCTCTTAATTTATCCAAAATATCATTTAAAAATGGTAAAGGATAAGCATCTTTTTTTGTAATAGAATTTAATTTCTTTGCATCAAAACAAACTCTAAAATCGCCTAACTCCTTTTTAACTAAAACCATTGGAGAATTCCAAGGGGAAGAACTGGGTCTAATAATTCCTTGCTCTAGCATATCATCAATTTCTCTGTTCGTATGCTCCAACATAGCAGGAGATAATGGAAAATAACGTTGTTTAATTGGTACTGCATCACCAGTATTAATAGAATGAAAAACTTTATTTGTTTTACCTAATTTGGAATTTGATAATGTTCTAAAAAGGTCAATAACTTGGTTTAATCCAAAAACTTGATCATTATTAAGATCTTCCATACTCTTAATCATAGAAAAAATTGTCTCCGCAGAGTTTGCAACAAAAGAATTCTCACTAAAATCGGCTTTAATTTCAAATAAATGACAAAAATCTACTCCCAAAATAATAGCAGTAGTAATAAATTCAGAAACAATAACTGAAATAGTTTTAGTAATACCATTAACAGTTAAAGATAAGTCAACACTCCCCAAAATGGATTGTGAAGAACCATCAGCAATAATCAATGAAGAAAAAGGTGAATTCCTATTTAATTTCAAATCATATTTATCAATTAAATATAAAGCAAATTTTAGGAGTCCCATAAAATTCCTTAACAGTAATCAACCAATCTTGGAAAACCTCTGAAAAATCAAAACGAATGTGTCGACTAACAGAACACTTCCCATTTACAAGTTTTTTGAAAATTTACACTTCGGACAATTAGAAAAGGTAACATTGGAATAACCACATTTAAATCAAAAGATTTTATTATCACCCTTATCACAAGTGTGATAGATATGACCCAACTGTTTACATTTAAAACAGGTTGTTGAAGACTTAGCTGAATTAATTTTGGAAATATTAAAGGTTGAATTTGTACATTTTGGTTTAGTACCAGAAGAAAAATTAACTTTGGGTTTAACATTTTGTTTGAATGTAGAAGAAGAAGGTTTATATTCAGATTGTTTCTGTGAATCTGAACAAGAATTAAATTTAAATTTGGAATTCTGTGCTTTTACTTGTTGTAATTTTTTGCATAACTCGACTAAATGAAAAATATCATTAACATTAACTAAAGCTAACTGAGTAGCAAACCAAGGTTGTAAATTTCTCATAATAATCTTTAATTATTCACCTTCATTAGGAGGAACATCTAATTGTGAAAATAAATTAACCATTTCAGAAATAAAAAGGGTTGGAATTTCATCAAAAGCCTGTTTTCTATTCTTAATTTCGTTCAATAAAACTTCGTCATGTCCTTCGGGTAAAAAGTCACTCTTTAATTTAGAAATTAATTGATCCCATGTTTGAGAAAAAGGTTTGATCGCCCTATACCAAATTAATCCTTTCCCTGCAAATAAATCAACACCAGATAAAAGCATCTCCGTCTTAGAAATATTTCGTGCAACCATTTACTCCTCGCATCTTTGAATAAATGTAAAAACTTCCTTCTCACTACCATTAAATTTTAAATTTAATTTATAAACAGAACTTTTAGCAACTTGTAAATTTTCAATTAATTTGGAAAAATCTCCAGCTGGAATATTAACTGAAGTATTAACATTGTCGTTAGGTGAAATAGAAATATCAGAAGTGTTTAATTGTGGTAAATCATTATTCAATTCAAATTTTTGGTAAATAGATTCAATCAATTCTAAAGAATCGTACATAAAGTTAATAACTGATCATATAAATATAAAAATTCATCATCAAAAGTGGTGTAATTTAATCGTTTCAAGATGTGCAACAAACGAGTGTGAAGTCTAAGGTACTCTACTTTTGAAGGCTTATGTTTAAACAAATTAATCAATGATTGAATGTTGTGAAGCTTCTCTTGTAATAAATTCAATACTAAGGTTTGGCTAATTTCGACTCTCTTGTACGAATCAAACAAATTTGGATTTATCCTTTCTAAATTTAGTTTACGTCTAAGTAATTTGCGTTTCTCCTCTACGGTTAACCTTTCCACATCCATAACATTAACATTTCTAAAGCTTAACTCTACAGACAACTCATCACTACGAAGAACATCCACTAAATAATCTAAATTTGACATGGTAAAAATAATGTATAAACAATGAAATATCACTAATCGTAAACACTATAAAAATATTCAAATATAAAATAATAAATGGTTACAATACCTTAAAATGGTGAACACTAACAATCGTAACTGAAATACACAAAAGTGAAAATAATCATAAATGGTAATAAAAGCAAATCAAAGTCCCTTGCTCGAGGCGACAGTGTAATAAAATGTGTAACGTAATAATAAATTTTAAAATAATAAAAAGTTAGTTATCCAAAAGTAATGTAATGAAAATAATAAATTCTCCAAAAAATACATACCTTACACCACCTATAATTGTGCCTTTGACTCATCGGTTGACTAAATTGGGCCGGTTCAAATAAAATGATTTGCTTAATTACCACTTACCTTAAATAATAAAGAATGTAACAAATAAATGAAGTTATCTCGGGCGCCAAATTGTTTTTTTTTTTAATATCGGAACAATTAAACCGACTTGATAAAATTGTAAAAAATAACAATATACAGACTATGTTTATTAAATATTAAATGTAATGATGAAATAATGGTCTTAAAATTATGCTTAAAGTACTAAATAAAACTACATAAATACCTTAGAAATTTTGTACACAAACTTTTCTTTTTGACAAGCACTAAGAAGATATGCAAATTAAGGTGCCTACCTCATACCAATATTGTAAAACAATTAAAATTTTCTTGTGTTTAGAACTAAATGAAGGAAAGATCTTAAATTGAGGTATATTTTATACAACACAAAAAGAGTTATTACAATTTGACAAGATCAGTCATGGTGTGTGTGTGTGTGTGTGTGTGTGTGTGTGTGTGTGTGTGTGTGTGTGTGTGTGTGTGTGTGTGTGTGTGTGTGTGTGTGTGTGTGTGTGTGTGTGTGTGTGTGTGTTGTGTGTGTGTGTGTGTGTGTGTGTGTGTGTGTGTGTGTGTGTGTGTGTGTGTGTGTGTGTGTGTGTGTGTGTGTGTGTGTGTGTGTGTGTGTGTGTGTGTGTGTGTGTGTGTGTGTGTGTGTGTGTGTGTGTGTGTGTGTGTGTGTGTGTGTGTGTGTGTGTGTGTGTGTGTGTGTGTGTGTGTGTGTGTGTGTGTGTGTGTGTGTGTGTGTGTGTGTGTGTGTGTGTGTGTGTGTGTGTGTGTGTGTGTGTGTGTGTGTGTGTGTGTGTGTGTGTGTGTGTGTGTGTGTGTGTGTGTGTGTGTGTGTGTGTGTGTGTGTGTGTGTGTGTGTGTGTGTGTGTGTGTGTGTGTGTGTGTGTGTGTGTGTGTGTGTGTGTGTGTGTGTGTGTGTGTGTGTGTGTGTGTGTGTGTGTGTGTGTGTGTGTGTGTGTGTGTGTGTGTGTGTGTGTGTGTGTGTGTTTTGTTATATCGTTTATTGTTTTAATTGTTTGTTTGTTTTTTATTCTTTGCGTTTAGCGTTTGTTTACGTTACGTTTGCTTAATTTCGTTTGCGTTTGCGTTTGCGCTTGCGTTTGCGTTTGCGTTTGCGTTTGCGTTTGCTTTTGCGTTTGCGTTTGCGTTTTCCGTTTTCTGCGTTTGTGTTTGCGTTTGCGTTTACGTTTGCGTTTGTTTTTGGTTTTGCGTTTGCGTTTGCGTTTGCGTTTGCGTTTGCGTTTGCGTTTGCGGTTGCGTTTGCGTTTGCTTTTGCGTTTGCTTTTGCGTTTGCGTTTACGTTTGCGTTTGAGTTTGCGTATGCGTTTACGTTTGCTTCTGCATTTGCGTTTGCGTTTGCGTTTGCATTTGCGGTTTGCGTTTGCGTTTACATTTTCGTTTGAGTTTCAATCAAATCCGTACTTAAAATTCAATTACGTTGTAAATTGAAGTAATGATAAATGTATAAAAACGTCAAAAAAACCTTAACGAAAACCAAGGAAAAAACGCCTAAAAGAACAAAATTCTATAATTGTATGTAAATATATTAAAAATATATCTCTTACCACCAAATTGATGGCGTTTTTCACATAAATTTAAATAAAATCAAAAAGAAGCAGCCTTATGCTTGTGTGCGCGTGTGAGCGCGTGTGTGCGCGTGTGTGCGCGTGTGTGCGCTTGTGTGCGCGTGTGTGCGCGTGTGTGGGCGTGGGTGGGCGTATGTGTGCGTGTGTGTGCGTGTGTGTGTGCGTGTGTGCGTGTGTGTGCGTGTGTGTGCGTGTGTGCGTGTGTGTGCGTGTGTGTGCGTGTGTGTGCGTGTGTGTGCGTGTGTGCGTGTGTGCGTGTGTGCGTGTGTGTGCGTGTGTGCGTGTGTGTGCGTGTGTGCGCGTGTGTGTGCGTGTGTGTGCGTGTGTGTGCGTGTGTGCGTGTGTGCGTGTGTGCGTGTGTGCGTGTGTGCGTGTGTGTGTGGGTGCGTGCGTGCGTGCGCGCGTCCGCCCGTGCGGGTGCGGGTGGGAATGTGGGCGCGCGCGTGCGCGTGCGCGTGCGCGTGTGTGTGAACGTCCGTCCGTTTGCGCTTGCGCTTGCGTTTGCGTTTCTGTTTGTGTTAGCGTTTGCGTTAGCGTTTGTGTTAGCGTTTGCGTTTGCGTTTGCGTTTGCGTTTTTGTTTGCGTTTGCGTTTGCGTTTGCGTTTGCTTTTACGTTTGCGTTTGCGTTTGCGTTTGCGTTTGCGATTGCGTTTGCGTTTGTGTTTGCGTTTTTTTGCGTTTGTGTTTGCGTTTGTGTTTGCGTTTGTTTTTGTTCTTGCGTTTGCGTTTGCGTTTGCGTTTGCGTTTACGTTTGCGTTTGAGTCTGCGTATGCGTTTATGTTTGCTTTTGCGTTTGCGTTTGCGTTTGCGTTTGCGTTTGCGTTTGCTTTTGTCGTTGCGTTTGGGTTTGCGTTTGCGTTTGCGTTTGCGTTTGCGTTTGCGTTTGCGTTTGCGTTTGCGTTTGCGTTTGAGTTTGCGTATGCGTTTACGGGTGCGTTTGCGTTTGGGTTTGCGTTTGCGTTTGCGTTTTCGTTTGCTTTTGTTTTTGCGTTTGCGTTTGCGTTTGCGTTTGCGTTTGCTTTTGCGTTTACGTTTGCTTTTGCATTTGCGTTTGCGTTTGCGTTTGCGTTTGCGTTTGCGTTTGCGTTTGCGTTTGCGTTTACGTTTGCGTTTGAGTTTCAATCAAATCCGTACTTAAAATTCAATTACGTTGTAAATTGAAGTAATGATAAACGTATAAAAACGTCAAAAAAACCATAAGGTAAACCAAGGAAAAAACGCCTAAAAGAACAAAATGCTATAATTGTATGTAAATATATTAAAAATATATCTCTTACCACCAAATTGATGGCTTTTTTCACATAAATTTAAATAAAATCAAAAAGAAGCAGCTTCATGCTTGCGTGCGCGTGTGTGCGCGTGTGTGCGCGTGTGTGCGCGTGTGTGCGCGTGTGTGCGCGTGTGTGCGCGTGTGTGCGCGTGTGTGCGCGTGTGAGCGCATGTGTGCGCGTGTGTGCGCGTGTGCGCGTGTGTGCGCGTGTGTGCGCGTGTGTGCGTGTGTGCGTATGTGTGTGCGTGTGTGCGCGTGTGTGTGCGTGTGTGTGCGTGTGTGTGCGTGTGTGTGCGTGTGTGTGCGAGTGTGTGCGTGTGTGTGCGTGTGTGTGCGTGTGTGTGCGTGTGTGTGCGTGTGTGCGTATGTGTGTGCGTTTGCGTTTGCGTTTGCGTTTGCGTTTGCGTTTCCGTTTGCGTTTGCTTTTGCGTTTGCTTTTGCGCTTGCGTTTGCGTTTACGTTTGCGTTTGAGTCTGCGTATGCGTTTACGTTTGCTTTTGCGTTTGCGTTTGCTTTTGTCGTTGCGTTTGGGTATGCGTTTGCGTTTGCGTTTGCGTTTGCGTTTGCGTTTGAGTTTGCGTATGCGTTGACGTTTGCGTTTGGGTTTGCGTTTGCGTTTGCGTTTGCTTTTGTCTTTGCGTTTGCGTTTGCGTTTGCGTTTGCTTTTGCGTTTGCGTTTGCGTTTGAGTTTGCGTATGCGTTTACGTTTGCGTTTGCGTTTGGGTTTGCGTTTGCGTTTGCGTTTGCGTTTGCTTTTGTTTTTGCGTTTGCGTTTGCGTTTGTGTTTGCGTTTGTGTTTGCGTTTGCGTTTGCTTTTGTCGTTGCGTTTGGGTTTGCGTTTGCGTTTGCGTTTACGTTTGCGTTTGCCTTTGCGTTTGCGTTAGCGTTTGCTGTTGTCGTTGCGTTTGGGTTTGCGTTTGCGTTGTATTTTATATTTATATTTATGTCTATACGTTTCGATAACAATGACAGTTATCGTCCTTAGTAGTGGTAAAATCTTTAAAATTTAAGAAATATGAAAAAGTGTTCCACACAAGATATTTTAGCTATAAAAAATCGTATTATATCATTTAGCTTCCCTGATGTATGCACCGCTGGTTTTGTGTATTTAACTGTACCGGTGAGTCTACGTCATTCTCAAAACTGAATCTTATCAGAAACTATTTACGTAGTAGTATGGGCAAAGAAAGGTTGTCCTGATTAGCCCTTTTGTCTATAATACGTGCCATATTACAAATATAGTCGTATTTACATCAATATTGTCAGGCAAAAAGAAATTGTAATTAACGAACGGTAAATCAATTTGCAGGGGTACTTGTGTGGTATATGTACACGTGGTATACACTTTGAAGGAATTGTCTATTTCATCTGTTATTTTTGTATTATCATATTCTCATACATTTTATATTTCATGCTCAAACAAAACTGAAGCAATGATTGTGTGTTTGCTTACCCATCACAATCAGTGTTGAGGTTAGAGAGAGGCTGTCATATAAAAATTTGTTCAGGGTCCCGTTCTCACTAGTTATGGACTTGAAATAAACATAATCATGTTTGGGTTAAGCTTCAATTAGTTTTTCTGAAAATATTATATGATAGTCTCGTACATTTAGTAAATTTATGTATTATCTTGCGTTTCCTTTCACATACTATGCTATTTGGGTTGCATACATTTAGTCGCGTGTTGACCAGCGGAAAAACTGCCATTGAAAGGTAGACATAGAGAAAATTAACAGGTACGTGAATTTCCTAGGCCTACTTTTTAATAAATATTACTGTATATTTGATAAAGAACAAGGTGCTGGCAAGGTATTAGGAGATTACTAGAAAAATTGCAATATGTATATCAAAAAACATACGATGACTTATAAAGTTCTTCAAATTCCACTACTTATTGAACATAAAATGTATGTATGTACATCAGTAAATGAAAATGTGATTAATTGTGACTCCGGTGTTAGTAAATTTATTTCAAGTTGCATTAATATTGTAAATTAGATCTTGTGATACTTTTGAATTAGTTCAGCCAAATGTGAACTTTTACTAATTACTTTTATTTGCCACAGTTTTGTCGGAAATTTTGTAGATGGGACATGGTTCGTTTGTATAATTAGTTACCTGGAATCATTATAACTAAAAAGCAAAATGGTAAAATACGTTTATTGCTTATTCTTTATATTGGTAAATAATAAATATTTAACTTAGTTATAATTACGTACTTATAAAGGGAACTTTTAATTAAATAAAAATCTTACATTTTGGAATACGTAAACAATCAAGGAACTGTATAAAACATAAATTAAACTTTACATTAATAAATTTATAAAGTGGAAATGGACAGCTTATGGGTAGGAAGCACTGGAGCTTTAGGTCATTCTGTTTCTATAGGCAGGTCGGGTTGCTGGTTACTGGAAAATATTATTACTCTCTTGCAGAGCATCCTAATCAAACTCTAGATTACTCATGTCAGGTTACGCAACTGGAAAACTGTATTTAAACGTTCTAAATACGGCCCTCTAATAGAAAAACCCGAACAATGGTTTTATGCAAACATGAGAACATGTAGGTTAAAGTTACTATTTTCTTTCTGTTTCTATCTTAACATTACTTTCAATGTTACGAGGGGTGTACAGTATTTGTTGTCCCTAGCATAGATGGCTTTGAAATATGTTGCCCCTAGTAACCGCACTTGTTTTGTTATTTTATTGACAAACAAACTGCGAAATTTGGTTAGTCCAGCTTTAATAGTGTCAAAGTTGTACAAGCTGAAAGTAGTGGTTGCATGAAGTTCATACAGATATGGTTGACGTGCTTGGAGATTCTGCTCTTCCTGTCAAGTAGTAAAAAATTGGCCTCGGTTCAAGTGTGGTAGAACAACCTGCGAACATGCAAAATGTGCTGGTCGGTCGCATTTTTTGTATATGCAAGAAAACATTGATCTTGAGAATGACATGATCACAGGAACAGGACAGGAAAAATTACAGTTTAATTAAAGACAAAAATGGAAATATTATTATAGATGCTTCCCAGAAACAGATGGGAGGAATTTATCAAGGAACTGTTCGAGGACGAACGCGGAGAGTTCAAAGAGGATCAAGTCACAAACATCCTGTCAATTATAAAGTACGAAGTAGAGCACTCAACAAATATGAAAAAGCAAGATAAGCACCCAAAACTTGTGGAGCAGGAACAGGTGCAAGTGTTAGTAGATTTGTTTAATACAATACATGAAACAGGAGCCATACGAATGGAATGACTGAGGTCAAGATCATCGATCAATAAGCTTAATGCCACACACGTTAACGGTATTCCTCAAAATGATACGCAATCGAATACAAAAAAAATTAGAATTTGACATGGGCGAAAATCAGTTTGGATTCCGAAACGGAATGGGCACGAGAGATGCTGTATTTTCAGTAAATATCTTAATTCAGAAGTGCTTGGACATGAAGAAACGGATATGTCTCGGATTTGACGTGATTAACTACTAAATCTTCTCAAAGCAAGTGAGCTCGACAATCAAGATATTAGAATAATCCAAAATTTATAGTGGGATCAAACCGCCACAATCAATTCGGACGGAGAAACATTGGAAGATATTCAGATAAAGCAAGGAGTAAGACAAGGCTGTGTGTTGTCCCTACCTCTGTTCAATTACTATCCAGAGGCGATTTTCAAAGCAGCTCTAGCAGCTAATACTGACGGAATTGGAATGAATGGGAAAGTGATCAACAACATACATTACGCTGATGATACGCTTGTCTTAACCAATAATATAAATGATCTTTAGACAATATTAGAAGAAATTAATCGAGTAAGTAATGAATACGGTCTTAAAATGAATTTCAAACAGACCAAGTTTATGGTAATAACAAAAAGACCCATGAACCGTTCGAACATCAACATAAATTAAAACCAGAATTGGAATTACCAAGGCCGTTTTCTTCAAAATGAGGCAACTATATAGCAATCGCAATCTAAATCTAGAACTCAGGCTCCGCATGATCAAATGCTATGTGCTCCCCATATTATTATACGGGTTAGAAGCCTGGACTATCAATCAGACCACAATAAAGAAACTGGAATCCTTTGAAATGTGGATTTACCGGTGGATATTGAAGATACCCTGTAACAACCCATTTTGTGTTGTATTAAAATATACCGTAATTTATGTCTCCGTTCATTTAGTTGTAAATATAGGAAAAATTTTATTTATTAATGATTTGTAAGTATGAGCTAGCAACTTAATTTGCATTTGTAACTTAAGCATATCTTCTTAAGGTTGATACTCGCACTTCTTGAAATTATTTTTGCCATATAATGCGCGGACAATGCGTCATACGTTGACTATTCAGTTGATAATTTCGGAAGCTATAAAATCTGACATCGAAAGCGTCCATATTTTCACTACCTGAGGAATGTTGTGAAGTTTACGAAGCTGTCCTGGGTTTCACCAGAATCTTGAAAAGTGCCATTGATTTGAATGGCACTTTCTTTACTTTGCATTTACTTATTACAGATTACTTTGCTACTTTAATTACATTTTAAGTACGCAGTTAATTTTAGCTTACGTACGCTTTCATTAACATAAATATTGGAGTCAATTTAAGAAGAAGATACAAGAATAAAATTCCATTGGTGTGGTTTACAACGTAAAGTATTATTTCGAGATATTGCGCAATATTGTGCAAGATGACATCACCTTGGTTGACATTTCCGTAATAGTTTAGGATACCAGAGGTTGATTAAGTTTGTGTAAATTTCGAACAGGTATTTATATTTATAACAATTAATTAGTAATTTAATGGCTATTTAAGATATATGTTATAATCCTATCATTTTAACTGTTAATAAACATAGTTTGTATATATTATTTTTATTTTGATAAAAGTTGATTGTAAACAACTCTACGGTTTAGTTATTCCGATGCATAATTAAAATAACTTGGCGTCCGAGATCATTATTAGTGTTACTTGCATTTTTCTATTGATGTTCAGTGGAAGTAATCTAGCAGAAATTGTGGTAATTAAGCAAATCAAAGTTGAATACCTACTTTAATGTTACCGACTGAGTCAAAGGCATTATTTTTGTGCAATGGTTTGTATCTCCAGTAGTTTAACGATTTGTTTCGGAGAACATTTTACACTTATTTCTCTATCTGACTAAACACGTACATTATAATTAGCATATATTTAAGCCAGTTATGTTTGCGAGTCAACAAGGATTTGTACACAATTAGCGAAACCATGAAGTGTGGAATATTTTATATGATATGATATGATTCCTCCTTTATGGCCTATCGATATTACTACAGTTGATAATAGAAGGTAAAATTGAAGGAAAACGACCACCAAGAAGAAGACGCACGTCCTGGTTGAAGAACTTAATGGTTTGGATGCTCTCTGTATAGACTGCAGTATCAAACCAGAAAAGCTATAATGATTAGCCAACCTGCAAAGGCAGTATATAAGAAGACAGGATAATAGTGTGGAACTGTGACGATAAAACCTGTGAATACTTATAGAATAATCAATATTATCCTATTTACGGATGTTTAACGATTGCAGAAAATGGTTTATTGTTAAATAATAGGATAAAGATATTTTATGTAAAGGATTTCAACTCTACAGTATTATTATTGGTGAAAATTTTAATTAAAAATTGTTTGCTCTTGTTTTATGTATTGTAGAACTGCTGTTTTTCATAACCTTTAGTTTACCTAAATATTACAAGTTTTACTCGTTTTTGTTACATTTAATTCCTTCTGACTAAACAGTACTTATAATATTGCAATGAGATTACAGTCAAGATTTGTACGTGTCCAGGCGCGGATTCAGAAGGAAGGCTGCGGTTCCTCCTTTTGGCCTTCGTTTACTACGTTAAAGGTAAAATTTAGTCAAAGACCAATTATAAAACAATTTTACGCATATTTACCTTTCAAGAAAGTTCCGATATATGACAGTCCATAAACGCAAATTTGGTCTGTATAATGTGAAAATAATAATCAAATATACTATTTGTCTAACACTTATTGTATTCACTATTTCAGTCACTAAAACACATGTATAATATACTATAAAAACTGATACTTGAGAACAGAATGGAGTTTTCTGATCTGTTATTCCTTCTTGCATTTACAGTAAAAGTCGCGTTTTCATCAACTGCTTGCCAATCGAAGCAACATAGGAAATCATATTCATTACATTACAGAAATAAAAATACTGTCTACAGAACAGCTTAGAACTTTAGAATTTAGGAATGCAACAAGAACTCTAGTCAAGTATACAAATTATATCCAGAAATCCTTCCCCATGAAATCTTGATTTATAAAACCGTTAATTTAACTTCAAGGTGCTAGATTGAACAAATCCTGCGCCGAACTTAGTCTGATGCGGGTTGGCGAGAGCGTTCCAACGAGTGATTGCATGATATATCTACGGTTAGTTTCCGAGTTAAGGCTGATCTCGCGTATAGGTAATCTGAGGGAATTCAGAGTTAGTAAAAATACTCGTTTCCTCGAAGCTTTTCATTAGAAAGCGATGCATAGCTAGGAGCATTAGAAAAAGCCCCTTCTCCCCGTATTTTGTGGAGAGAAAAAATTTGTAGAGAAAGTTATTTTTCATTCTGAGGGGAGTGTCGGGAGTGAGGTCGAACAAGTGGTCACATGATCTATCTACAATACACAGTTTCCCAATTATGACCAATCTCGCCTATAGGAGGTCGGAGGAGTTAGTGAAAAACTATTCTTTTTGTCGAGACAAATTTAATTCAAGATTTAGAACCAATCCTACTCCAGAATATTCATTTATTACACATTGAAATAATGTTTTTGGACGTTTTCCCACATAAATATTTGCATTATTAACGATTGCATCATATTCGGGGTTGATTTGCCAAAAACATTGAAACGCGTGTTTAATTTATTTCGAACCCGAAAGCCAAATATCAGTATTCATACTATTTATTTCAAAAATGATCGATTTTCATATAAACATTTAACCTCTATTGAACCCTCATAACTTTCCAAAATTGTTCCTTAGCGGTTATTTAGAATGTAAAAGAAACCTATTATTAACTTTTCAAGTTTTAGCTCTAGTGGTGTGTTGATGTCAGTCGGTTATATATACATATATATATATATATATATATATATATATATATATATATATATATTGTGTGTCCACGGATTGATGCGACAAAAGGTGTAATAGAAAAAAATTTTGAATCTATATTTCTTACTTTGGAATTAAGCGCCGCTTGCTTTGAAACTAATTTTAAGTACATTTTAGATTTTTTCAAATCAAGGGGGCTTATTTATTTCTAACCAAAAAACCAAATATAAGTATTCATACTATTTACTTCAAAAATGATCGATTTTCTTATAAACATTTATCCCCTATTCAATCCTCAGGGGTGGAGTTTTCAAAAATCATTCCTTAGCAGGTATGTGGAATGCAAAGGAGACCTATTCTATTAACTTTTAAAGTTTTAGCCCTAGTGGTTTAGGCTGTGCGTTGATGCCAATCAATTATATGTACATTACACACACACACACGCACGCACGCACGCACGCACGCACGCGCGCACACGCACACGCACACTCACACGCACACGCACACGCACACGCACACGCACACGCACACGCACACGCACACGCACACGCACACGCACACGCTCACGCACACGCACACGCACACGCACACGCACACGCACACGCACACGCACACGCACACGCACACGCACACGCACACGCACACGCACACGCACGCGCACACACACACGCGCACGCGTACGCGCACGCGCCCGCGCACATTAGAAAACCGTAAAATTATTATAAAATTATGTTTTGTAATTTTAAATGATAGACAAATAAAAAACAAATTTATTTTAAAGGTTAATAAACTCACAAAAGATGATCAAAAAGATTCCCGTTATTCTCTAGACATCAATAGCATCTTCTAACTGTAGCATCTAAAACATTCTTCAGCATTTGAGGAGTAATAGTAGCAAACGCTTCGAGAACTAATCTTTGTGAAATTTTTTGTTTTCAATATCGTTTCCATAAATGTAATTTTTAATGTATCCCCAAAGAAAAAAATCCGAAGGTGTTATATCTGGAGAACGGGCTTGCCACAGTACATTTGCATGAGTGCCAATACATCTTTCTGGAAATCTAACTGACAGGTATTCTATGACAATTCTGGAATTATGTGCTGGTGCACCGTCCTGCATAAACCAACAACCTTCAACTTCTTGGAAAGGCAAATCATTCAAAGTTATCTCTAATTCATTTTGGAGTAAAATTTGGTAACGTTCAGAATTTAAGGACTCGTGGTAAATGAAAGGACCTATAATTCGAGTACCGAATATAGCAGCCCACATATTAAATCCGAAACGGTGTTGGTGTTTGGCCGTTTTGTACAGACGTGGATTTACTCTTGCCCAATAATGAGCATTTCTACGATTAAAAATTCCATTATTATTAACTATACTTTCATCGACCATATTTATTTTATTCGGAAAATATTCATTGTCTTGAGATTGACGTGTATACCATTCGCAAAATATTCTACGTCTTTCTGGTCACCTGGTCGAAGTCCTTGGCAAATTCTAAATTTATATGGATGTATTTTCTCTTTCTTTAGTACATAATGAGCTGTGGAATGGGTTATGTCAGTTGCCTCTTCAATTTTCCTAGTAGAAACCTCTGGATTTTCCGTTACAGTTAATAAAACAGTATTGGCTTTTTCTTCATTGCAAGGTTTTTTACGAGATTTTACCGGTTTTTTGAACGCACTATAGTCTTTTAGATTAACTGCTAATGTGCGAAAAGTTCTTTTGTTAGGTTGACGCCTTTCTGGATATTTGTTTAAATACATTATTTCGGCTTTAGAACAATTACGTTGACAGAAAATGTAACACGTCAGTATATCGAATTTTTCATTATTTGAAAAATGTACTCCTACCATATTGTTTTTAGGTAAACACAAAATGTAATTAACTCAAAGACCACCAAACAAACGTAATACGGACAACAATCAATTGACAGGTAGGTAAACAAAATGCAAAGACAACTTATTTTTATCAAATGCATCAATATTTTCACTAAATACATACTTGTGAATTATTTTATTCGCAACAGGCATTTGAAAATGAGAAAATATTATTTTATAATAATTTTACAGTTTTCTGTTTTTAGTACTAGTTTTAACTGTACGTTTAAGATGTTTTACATTGAATATGAATTTTCTCAACCGAAATGTATTAAAAATATAAAGTGTGATATATCGTTGAATTCAGAATCAAGGTGAGAATTTAAATATGGCAAAAATAATTTTTTCGTGTGTTTAAAAAAATAAGGTTGATGATTGTTGCTAACAAACGAAACGTTTTATCAAAAATTGAATAACAGCATTAAGTAGAGCTAGAAAAGTGGCAATGAAAATGTGCTCTTCTTTTCTTGATAGCTCTTCAAATAAGGTCAGAAAAAAATAAAGACGAAAGTTTTTTTCAAATATCTCAAAAACTAAAGAAGATATTCGAGTTCTACAAAGACCATAAATACATCCTCTCAAATGCGTAATTTTTGTTCTATTTAACCGACCTTCTATCTCTTACCGTTTCCGAGATCCCCATAGTGAGCATCCTTATCTTGGACACGGTGTATATATACAAATAACACGAATTCCAAACTAGCATTAAGGTAACGATAGCCAAAAATTTGCATGATACAACGTACACGCACACGTTCACGCACACGCACATGCACCTAATACTACATACCACACATCATACACCACACAACACATATCACACACGACACCCTTAACACCATACACAGTACACCATACCATATCTGTTTGTAGTCATGTAGTCGTGCACGTCGGGCTACCAAATTTATTTTTAAAACACCTGTTATGAAATTTATCTCAAAGTGCATTAATTTTCCCTGTAATTTGTCAATTGATTTATCGTTTACAATAATAGGGTTTCGACTTTTACAATATTTGTATACTCTAGAATGTTATTCATACGTAACAAAAATTAAAAGGTCAAATAGGTATGGTAACCTGTACAAAAAAATTGTACGTATACTGTAAAAAGGGACAATATACGCAATTCTTCTGTACGTTTTCATTTGTATTTTCCTTATAACATGTATGTAAAGGTATTGCTAAATTTTATGTAATGGTACATCATTTCATTATACATATTTGTTTGATTTTCTAGTTTCTTAATTTTTCATTAGGCTTATGTAAGGAGAGTGGCTATATTTCTTAAATACTTAAATTACAATTAACCTATTATCACTGGGACTGTATAAATGGTATGATATTGCTTTATTGTGATATCTTTGGTAAAATTTTCAGTTATTCAATAATAATTATTTGCTGATGTGTTACGGAATGTTTTTTATTAATACACTTTTGCAAATTTTATGCAGTCTATATAAGTGCAGTATGTCACAGAAATGGAAATTTTAGTTTAAAACTACTAAGTACAATGATATATTTATATTTCCATTTTCATCAATATTTTGTCGCACTACGACACAAATATTTAAAATTCTAGAAGCCAACTCATATTTCGACTTTCACATATATATCCTACTTACCTAAATTTGAACGATATGTGGTTGAGACATTGGTGTTTTATTTTTTTATGATAGGGTATTAGTAGTTTATCTTACTTTAAAGTTCAAGTTAAACGTGAAAAACTAAGAAAAATGTAATATTTATTGCACTGGAAATTATCCAATGTTTTCGGATATTTATTTAAGATAGTAGCAAAACGTAAGGTATTCATTTAAAGATATATTGAAATTTTAATTTAATTATTTACAAATGTAAATACAATTTGACTGTGAATAGATAAAAAGTAAAGTAGTATATATATATATATATATATATATATATATATATATATATATATATATATATATATATATATATATATATATATAATGAATCGCCAAATGTGTTGTTAAGTGCAAAACTCGAGAACGGCTGGAACAGTTCTGCTAATTTTTTTTTCAA
Source organism: Vesta saturnalis (assembly GCA_036346205.1). Taxonomy (NCBI): domain Eukaryota; kingdom Metazoa; phylum Arthropoda; class Insecta; order Coleoptera; family Lampyridae; genus Vesta; species Vesta saturnalis. The sequence continues at coordinate 48,035 of JARFJB010000103.1, forward strand.
ATAATAGTTGAAGCCTGAGGAAGCTTGGAAAATCTCCCGGAAAAACGTGATGACCTAATTTTTCTTTTTTATTAATGTAACACGGTGCGCGCCCAAGCCCTCGAATACTTTTCTCTCAAACACCGACTATTTATCTCACTGCGAACGAACTACACCACGGCGTACTTTATACCACGTGGGAATATAGCCACCACTTTCAGATCCGGCGATGACGTCAGTAGGTCGATTTCCGCACGAAAGGTATTGAGAAACAGCCTTGTTGTTGACCAATTTTTAACGACTAAAATCAAAACTCTGGTCTTAAGTGATCCGAAATTATATTTTTTAATAATAACAATCCAAACAAAAAAAAATCTTTGTAAAAATGACTATTGTGTCGCTTCATTAACTGATAGAAACTATAGTAAATAGCTGGTAATCATATTCCTATTATTAACAACCAGATTTCTTAAAATTAGTAAAATATCCATGTATTTTTTTTAAAGAATAAAAGGAAATGTCACGTATTTCATTCCCTCCATAAGGAGGAGGCTGTTTGATTTTTATAGGCTCCTTCAGTCACAATCATGCATTCCCAGCATACCTACATACATTACGTATGTATGAATGGTGGGATTGAGGATGGGTGTAGTCAGGATAGGATCGGAAGGAACGGAGTTAGGGTTCTGAAAATATCCATGTATTTTTTTTTAATAAACACATGTGTAACTGCAATTTCAGTAAGTACAACCATTCATTAGACTTTTATTGCAATGCTTTAAATTATCGATTTTAAACTTTTTTGATGCTCACAATTGATTTATATAGGTTTCGCAGTTTTTTATAATTATACAATGCTATATTTTGTAACATTAAATAAAGTAGTACTATGACAGGTGTTTCGAGAATCCAGACTTTGTTGGTCCACGACTTCTATATGCTACTGCATGCATTTCATTAAAATTCTAGACCTAGTGACGTCACGTCTCCCACTCTATATTCCCGCTTGGTATAGAGAACGCCGTGACTAGACGCGATATATTTGTCCTTAAACTTTTAATAATTCTTTAAGGGGGAGGGATTGTTATGAAAGAAGTACACTTATTTGTTATTATTTAGCCACTGGTATCTATGAATCGGTTACGCACGAAAAACTACGGGATAACTAACAGTACAACATCCAACTCTCCAATACCTATCAACCCCCAAAATGTTATGCGGACGTAGCAAGAACAAACCAGGAACTCGACGAATTCAAAAATTTATTTGATCAGTTACCACAGCAAAACAGTTTAGTTCTAATCATGATCACACAACTAATTAACAAAATTAAGTAAAATGGCTAACTATCTACGTATAGCACAATGGAATGCCAATGGCCTTCCACGCCATAAAGACGAAGTTAAAATATTCCTAAAACAAAATTTCATTGACATTCTTCTGATCAGTGAAACACATTTTACCAATAGAACTTACTTTGAGATACCAAATTATAAATGTTATTATACAAACCATCCTAACGAGACAGCTCATGGTAGAACAGTCATACTCATCAAAAATTCGATAGTACATTATGAACTACATTATGCAGAACATATACAAGCTACTTTAGTACGAGTTATAAGCCTTCCATATAAAGTTACCCTCTCAGCCGTTTATCGCCCGCCTCGTCATAATTTAAAAAAGGATCACTACAAAAAGTTATTCGAGACACTTGGCCCAAAATTTATACCTGGAGGAGACTGTAATAGCAAAAAAACACTGTCGGGCTCGCACCTCACAACTACTACAGGCAGAGAAATGGCACAGGTATTGAATGATAATAACTATTCCTTCATCTCCACCGGCTCCCCAACTTACTGGCCTCCTGAGGTTAACAAGGTTCCAGATCTACTGGACTTTTTGTAACGAATGGTATCTTTACAAATTATATAGACATAACATCAAATTATGATTTATCCTCTGACCATTACCCAATTATTGCAACAGTAAGCACAACTTAAAAAAGTTGACACCCCGACAGCACCTCCAGGCCTGTGGGCAAAAAGTAATAAACAAAAGTCGAACCTATTTGCGGAACACCTTACGGAAGTATTCTCTCCTCACAACAGGCATGGGTCCCAGATCACCAATTTGGTTTTCGCCAAGCCCACTCGACTACACAGCAATGTCACCGTTTAACAAACATCATTAACAAATCAATTGAAACAGAGAATACTGTACCACTGCCTTTTTAGACGTGCAACAGGCATTTGATAAGGTGTGGCATCCTGGACTTTTGTACAAAATCAAAAAAGGGTTGTTACTTTGAAAGCAGAGTTAACAGAGAAATATCCAATCGTCATCCCAGACTTTCTGGACTCCCACAGGGGAGCATCTTGGACCCATCACCATATGTGCTATACACAGCCTATCTACCAATCACGGATGAAACGGCTACTGGTACATTCGCCGACAATACGGCAGTTTTTGCAACACATGATGATCCTGTTTCAGCTTCATCCAATCTGCAAGCACAAATAAATCTCATTGAAACATGGTTAGACAAGTGGAAAAGATCAAAGTTAATCAAGCAAAATCTACACATATAGCCTTCACCCTCAGAAAAGGTCACTATCCACCAATAACTATGAATCAAGTAGTGTTACCTCAAAGTGAAGCAGTTAAGTATCTGGGCTTACACCTAGACAGTAAACTTACTTGGAAGAAGAAACGTAAACAACTAGATCTGAAAGTACGAGAACTTAACTGGCTCCTTGGACGTCAATCCAAACTAACACTCGAAAACAAAATGCTAATTTAGCAAATTAAATACAACAATAATACAAAGAGCCCAATCCGAGATTCTAAAAACATTGTGAACGCACCATGGTACGTCTTCAATCACACCATCCATATGGACTTAAAAATCTCTTACGTGAGTGAAGTTATCCAGAATAGCAGCGCTAGATATCATAACAGACTTAACTATCATCCCAATCCACTCATACTCCCACTGCTAGAACTATCAGTAAACAGAAGACTCAAACGTCAATGGCCTCTCGAACTGCAAATCTGAGGTGACATCCTGGATGTTTACTTCTTCACGTTATTTAGTGTACATATATGTTAAGTTTTGTACAATACATCACATTAGCTTATAGTTTGTGTATCTTACTGATTGCTAATAAACAAATCAAAACAAAAAAAACCTATGTCAGCAACTTACTATGAGCCCGTAAACTATATAAATTTTGATTTCTATGGCGCGGTGATTCATTTCATTTTAAGTATGCAAATATTACAATTTATCACAAAAGTTGCTTCACTTTTGTCCAATTGTGTATATATCTATACACACATACAGGTATGGGAAACATTATTGCGGGTTTGACTTATAATAAGGTAGAAAGAAACCCAATAAGCATTATATGAGTGTGAGAAAGACATAACCTTACCGATGTTGCCACTTGCACATATTTGTATGTAGGCACAAAATATGAACTACTTAAGTCTCCTTCAATCTAGCTTCAACATTTCTAACGAAGATGATGTGGAAAAGTCACGTGTTCTTGAAAAAGATTAAATAAATACTTTACACTTAAACATTAAATGATAATACCTCAAACATCGAAGTTTATTGTAACTGCGAATTTATGACATAGTTCGATTACTACTCGTAAGAAGAATCAAGAAGAAACTTACGAGAGCTACAAACAAGAACATTAACATTTACATTGATAGTATAACTTAAGTTTAAGGTTTAACTTTAACATTATAATTCTTATTGAAAACCAACTATTTTTAAAAATGAACAGAATACACTTTTTCAAAACTCTTCTTTATAAGATTTTCGAAAGAACCTCCACCTTGCGCAAGGCAGTAACCCAATCTGTGATAAAATTCAGTTCTGGTGTTCTCTAACATTTTTTGGGTGATGCTGTTTAAAGAGTCTGTAATTTTGACACGAAATTGTTAGGACGTGTGCCCATAAATTTGCTGGGATACGTATCCCCAAACAAGAATGTCGTTCGGCGCGATATCAGGTGAGCGAGGAGGATATTTAATAGTACCTTTTCCATTAATAATATAGTTAGGGAACGTAGTTACCAAAAACTGTTGAACTCTTGAACTTTTATTGTAGTACGAGCAGGACAGCCATCTTCTTGATACCAAATGTCATCAAAATTTATATTGAGGCGTTGAACAGCTGAAACTATCTGGTTTCTCAACAGTTCTAGATATATGTCCGCATTCAAGTTTCCGTTGATAAAAAATGGACCAATTATGGAAATGCCTAAAATTCCTGCCCACACATTAACTTTTTGAAGGTATTGTGTCCGGTAAGGAATACTAATGTGTTCGTTTTCCTGAGAGTAACCAACAGCGATTGACGGATTGTGATGGCCATGTAAGGTAAAAGAACACTCTTCGGTAAACAAAATATTTTCCATAAATCTTTCGTTTTCATTACCCCGATTCATCATACCTTCACAAAATTCCATACGCTTTTGATGATCTTCTGGAAAAAATTTCTTGTGTAGTTTGCAACTTATAGCAACAGTATGTATTCTTTTTCAAGATATAGCGAATTGTTCTTGGTTCAATTTATTTAAACATTTACATCTTTCAAATTTACAAACAGTATGCATAATCGTACTTTCTGATGGAATTGGCCTGTTTTCAAGGAAAAAAGGACACCTGCCCTTTATTCCTTGTACAGTGCTTCCTGAATAATACCACCTAATAATCTGTATTTTTCCTTCAGTGGAATACATTAGTATTGTGTCGAACTTTCGGACAAAAACACTGATTTTCAATTCTCGTCGACAGTAGCAATTAATTGTGTCATTGATACTGGCGCTTTTAGTTCACTTAACACGCGAACTGATTGTACTGTCTTTGTTTTACTTATTATATGCCAGACCCACGATATTATTTTTCCTTACCGTATATATATATATATATATATATATATATATATATATATAAATAGCACACGATATGTTAAAATTAAAGAAAATCTGAATTGAAAAAGCCCCAACATCGAGGTATCGCAAATTAACAATGACTAACTATCAAATGTGAAGTTGAATTTCAATACATATTTGGTTATAAAAAAATACAGGTCTGTACTTACATATATGGCTTACAAACGGAAACAGATTATATAATTAAACTTAACGACTTATTTATGTAATGTGATGATATATTAGTTGTGGAATCATCTTTTTTATTGACATCATTTGGGTCCCGAACTATATAGATTTTTTCCAAAAAAAAAATTGTTTTGATAAATTCTGTTCTGTAGCTGAAATGGTCACACTCGTAAAATTAAAGTTATGATTGAATTGGAAAAAGTGAGCTGTTAACGCCGTTTTTTCCATTTTATTTTTATTCCGGTCAAAGCAATCCTTTTTATGGTTTTGAATACTGTTTCGTCTGACCTATATAGACATGCTCGCAGTCATCAATCTAATCTTGTAGGAGTTGGTATTCACCTTAGTTTTTAATTTTGTGAAAAAATTCCCCAGTTTTGGAGTTATACGTAACTAATTTGTGTGTGTCCGTGAAAGGCCACCTATATAGGGCATACTAAAGTATTTAACGTTTTCGGTATTCTTCTTTTGTTATATATAATTGTTGTTTTTGTTATTGTGTAATATGGAATGAATAAACTTAATTTTGAAGTTCTTTTTATGAAAAGAATGGTTGCTTAACATAATTATTTTGTTTTTTAGTTCAATGATAATATTTTTCTTATATTTTAAGCAATGGTTGGAATTGTAGTTTAACATTCGGTTTGAATTAATGTCTTTTCGATACCAGTCTGTTACAAGCTCACCGCTTTCAGTTCTAATCAAAGTTATATCTAGAAAGTTAAGTGTGTTATTTACTTTTACTTCTAAAGTGAACTGATTGTCTTGTACTACGCCATTTTAAAATATTTGTTAGTTCTGCTTCTGGTATGGCTGTTATAATATCGTCTACATAACAAAATAAGAAGGGCACATTGAACGGTCATTCTGACACTAGTGTTTAGTAAGTCGTCATGACCTTATTTGCTAAAATCAGTGATGCAGAGCTACCCATTGCCTTACCGAAGGTTTCTTTAAAGAAGTTTTCTCCGTATGAAAATTAACTTTGAGAAAGCATAAATTTTATTAATATTCTGAATTGAATAATATCAATGTCTGTGAAGTCTTTTATCACATGCTATCAATGAAAGATGATTCTACCACTAATATATCATTACATTATATAAATTTAATTCGTTAGTTTAATTATATATAATCTGTTTCCGTTTGTAAGCCATGTATGTGTAAGTACAGTCCTGTATGTTTGATAACCTAATATGTATTGAACTTCAACTTTCACATTTGATAGTTAGTCATTGTTAATTTGTAATACCTCGATGTGGGGCTTGGTCAATTTTGATTTCTTCAGTTTTAACGTGTCGTGTGTTGTTTATAATTTTATAATGAGAGTTTTAATCATTTATTTAATCTACCTGGGTAAGCTCTTGTATTAAATTTTTAATGATATTCTTACTTTCTTTGTTTTTCTGATCAATGTAACTTTGAAGAAGTTTTAATTAATAAAACGAAACGTTAACGTTGATTGTATTTTAATAGTCGATTCCCTAGTTTCTATAACCGACGATTATACATTACAAATATATATATATATATATATATATATATATATATATATATATATATATATATATAAATTTTCTTTCTCACTCTGACCATTAATTTACCCTCGATGCTCCCCACGCATCCAAATGCTCTCTAACTACACGGTTTGCGAGTCGCTTTGATCCCACTTTCTGTTCTTTTTTTGTATACGTGCTCAAAATTGACACTTCAGCGTTTGAGCACGTTGCAGTACTTTTATATTAAAACTGTGTACGCGCTATCTAGCCCGTTAAATAGTGAACTACATTCGTATATAATTAAAATGTTTACCTTTTGGGTTTTTTGAATGATGTATTTCTCTATTAATAATTTATATAAATCTGTACATTTCGATAACAATTGCAGTTATCGTCGTCAGTGAACGGTAATATCTATAAGAATAGCTTGAGATGTTAGAACAAATTTATGAAATGTGTTACCGAAACGTATAGATCTGTATAATATTTTAATAGAAAAAAACACCATGTGAAAGTTTACATTTCCTTACGTCTGTGTATAATTATACTACCGACTTTTCAAGTCATTTTTTTTTTATTTCAGATATTTATTGAGACTGACAGAAAGTCAAATAACATGGTAAACAGATCATTTTTGTAGTATAAGGAATATTGGAGGAAATGTTCCTATTATAAATACTATGTGCATAGTTATGTTATATTCCACGCTATTTTCCAATATTTGCTCGAATATATGTATAGCATCTATTGTCGATTTTCCTCTCTTGAAGCAATATTGGTAGTCCCCTATTATTTAGTTTGAGAAAGTTGCTATCTTCTTTTGTATCATGGCTGCGATTATTTTATATAATATAGTTAATAAAGTAATTCCTCTGTAGTTATTATATTTCTGCCTGTGTCCCTTTTTATAGACTGGTATTGTCACTCCTTCCCTCCACTCTTCCAAATTCCTATTAATAGTTCACATATCCTCCCCATTTTTCAACATTTCCGCGCATATTGCACCGCTGCCTGCTGCCTTTCCATTCCTTTGTCTCTTTATAGTTGCCTCCATCTCCTCATATGTCGGTTCTGCTATTTCTGTTTCATTTCTATTTCACTTCCCTCTCCTTCCTTCCATTTTCCCTCTTGCCATTAGTGGTGTTTAATAAGCTTTCGAAGTGTCTTTTCCACACTTCTCTTATTTCATCCTCCTCTTCCTTTAATTTTCCATCTTCGTTTGTTACTCCTTGATTTCTTCTTATTCGTCTTATTCCCCTACTTTTTTGCTCTTTTAACTTCGTATATAGATTCCTCATGTTATGTTTCGCGCATTCTTCTTCTATCTCTTCCATTTTTTATTTATCCACTTGCTTTCCTTTCGTTTACATATCTTGTTTGCTATCTTTCTCTTATCTACGTAATTTTGGAGATCCTCTTCCCTTCCTGTCATTTTCTCTTGCTGTTGCATCTTCGCATTCTCTATCGTACCATTCTACCCTCCTTTCTCTTTCCTTGTGTCCAATCGTACTCATTAAGCATTTTTTTAATTACATCCCATTTTCCCTCGATACCTCCTGCAGTCTTTTCCTCAATTAACCTTTGTCTTATTTCCTCTTCATATTTTTCTCCCTTTTGGTTCGTTTCTAAATTTTGTGCCGACCAGCCTCTGTTTTATTCTTCCCTTTCTTTGCATTGTTGTTTCGAATTTCTGTGTTAATGTCGCTATTACCAAATAATGGTCTGTGTCGGCGTTTGCCCTTCTAAACGATCTCACATCATGGATTACCATAACTTTTTTTTAATAACTAATATATGATCTATTTGATTTCCTTTACTGTCTTTTCCAGTTATTTTCCATGTTATTTTATGTATTTCTTTATGTCTGAATATTGTGCTAGCTAATACCAGATTGTAGGCTGCAGCTGTTTCGCATAATCTACTTCCATTTTTATTTGTTTCATCATGGACCGTTTCTTGCCCAGCTACCCTACTTATTGTCTCTTCCATATCTATTTGCGTGTTGAAATTCCCCAAAACCATCATTATATCATGTTGGGGGCGTATTCTCTATTATTTCTTCTAATTCTTGGTATAGCCTATCTTTATCTGCTTCCTCCGTATCTTCTGTGGGTGCGTTCACATTCAATAACGAAATATTCGCTGGTTTTGTCCTAATTCGTAATTAAGCTATCCTTCCCTTTACCCGTTTGAATGTTATATTTTTCCTCGTCTGCTTTGCTAGTACAGAGTCCGCCAGTGAAGCGGGATATTTTGAAGTACCCAATATTTTCAGAAAATGTTAATTTTCAAAAGTTTTTTTACAGGTTTGAGTAGAGGAAGGTATGTCATTTTATGTCTTAAAAATAATTCCGCTCAAATATCTTTGTAAACATTCTTCTGACTTAGATTGAAAATTTTCGGTTATTCGACGGATGAGGACAGGTTGAATTCGCTCAATTTTTTGTTTGATGTTCGATGCTAATTCCGGTAAGGTTCGTGGTCTATTACTCTATACTCCTCTCTCCGCAAAAAAATCGTATGGCGTAAGATCAAGAAATTTTGCGGTCAAATTTTGTTTTAACAAAAATCAATGTTTCCATGACTTGATTATTGTTTGACAGTTACTGATAAACAGAAGCATGGAGAAGTGGTCTGGCGTTCAGCATGCGTTTTGCGTAAAATCGTTTCATAAAAATGGCGAGTGTGTGACTTCGGTACAACGATTGTTTCGTAATCATTTCAATGTTCCACGACATGGAAGCGTGTCGTCCGCTCATGCAATTATACAGTGGGTAAGAAAGTTTGAAGAAACTGCCTTCACATTAAACTTGAGGCATAAAGGGGCAATAAGGTCTGTAATAACGGAGAAAAACATCGAGTACGAGTAGCATTAACACGTATTCCACTGCGTTCTGCAGTGAAACATGCTTCTGCACTAAACATTAGCGACACATCGTTACGAAGAATTTTACATAAAGACATCTTTCCACCCTTACAAAATTCAAGTCGTTCAAGAGTTGACAGATGGTGATATGCTTGCTCGCAGAATTTTCAGTGAAGAAATATGGCGACGTGTACATGATGATGAAAACTTTATTCACCACATGTTTATGTCAGATGAAGCACATTTCCATTTAAAGGGCATATGTAAACAAGCAGAAAAGTCGCTATTGGAATGACGAAAACCCAGGAGAAATACACCAAAAAGCAATTACATAGTCCGAAACTTACAGCGTGGTGTGCAATTTCATCATCTAGTATTATTGGGGAAATTTTTTTCCAAGACGATAAAGGAAACACCTCAACTGTCACGACAAACTTCAAAATTTCCCGCTTCACAGGCGGACCCTGTATATAGAAACCTACTCTAATTCTGCCCTACTTTTTTTCGCCCGAGTACAGAAAGGTCACTAAACTCACTCTTTGTAATTTCTCCCTTCTCCTTTCCATCTCGCCTCCTGCACTGCTGCCGTATCAATTTTCTATTTCCTCAGTTCCGTCCCTACTTCTATCATTTTTCCTTCTTTCAGTAGTATGCATATGTTCCATGCTTCTGTTCTAAGGATATCCTTCCTCTTCTGTTCTTCTCGTATGCCCTTTCCGTTGCCTGCGTTGTCATCATTTTCCTTCCTCCTTTTTCTTCTCCTAGTTTTTGTATATCTACACGTTCTTTCCATTTTCATAATTTCATCCGTTATCGTTTCATCTTCAGTACTTGCAGGTGATCTTTGGCTTAGTGTCCTACCTTTTCCTCCTTCGTTTCCATACTCTCTTAGTATGTCCACTTCCTTCCCTGTTCCATTTCACCCTTCTTTTACGTCCGTTGACTTTAGCTGTTCCAATGAAAAGAATTCCCCGTTCACTAGGAGTTTGTTATATCTCATTGATACTTGTTTACCTTTATCTTGTATCCTGCTTTTATATTGTACCGGCTCTTTTCTCTGTGCCCGTATCTCCTTTGAATAATCCTCTTCTATGTAAATTTTGGTTCCTTTAGATTTCTTGCGCTTTTTAATATCTCTTTAGCGTTTTTCTCACCATCTCTTTCAATTGTAAGTCCTTTTACTCCACTTCTTCTTCAATACCATGGATTATTATTATCTTCTTCCTTATTTCTCTATTATATTTTTTCTTCTTCTTTGCTTCATCACGTATATTTCATTTCTCAATGGTGCGTTCTCTTGTTTTATGTTTTTTACTTCTTTCTGCGTTTCATCCTTTTTGTGCTCCACTCTTTCGTCCATTTCCTCCATTTTTTCTAGCTTACCCTTTATTTCCCTTAATAACTCTTCCATTCTCCTTTCCTTCCTTTTTGCACTTTGCCTCACAGCACAGTAGTTATTTAAATTATACCTTGGGCGCGATTATTTTTACCTGCCTCACAGCACCGTAGTTTTCTCAGTTAACCTCCTAGCACGTTGTTGTAACAATTACTGCTTATTCCAAGGTACTCCCTAATTCTTTCTTCTATTTCATTCACTTTTGCTTTTTATTCTGTCACTTTTAACATCTTTTTCGTGCCTTATTATGCGCTAATATCCACAATATTTTACTCGATAACCGATAACAGTGTCACCTACATCATAACCTCACCACACCACAAGAATTTAGTGTAAATGGTGTAACGAATCTTTTACGTTCTACGTTCATTTAGTTGTGAAATATAAGAAAAAAGGGTTTTTGATAATTATTGTGGTAGGTAACTTAATTTGCATATTTTCTTAATGGTTTATACTTCCATATCGTGGAATTAAATTTCTGTACGTATTTCTCGCACATCACCTGATAGAATGAGCGTCCTTTTTAGCATTGCCGGATGTATTTTGTTTTGAACAGGAAGCCATTTTTGGTTTCCACTTAAATTTTGTGAAAAGTGCCATTTATTTAATGGTAAGATACTTTTAACTCGTATTATATTAAAATCTGAAACATTTGCTCTTTGCGGGCACTTTTATTACTTTTCCTACTTATACCACTTTTAATTACACTTCTACTTTTACTTTTAACTTTTAATTTTACGTACACTTTCATTTTATGATTGCATTTTGCATTTAATGCAGATCTAAATTTAGATCATACCTTTTATTTGATTTTATTTGATTATTCAAATTTCACGGAATATAAATTTGTAAGAAGTAATATCAACTTTGGTATACTTTACAAAGTAAAACATTGAAAATACGATATATTGCGCAACATTGATATGAAGATTACATCATCTTTGGTTTGCATTTCCGCATTCTTTATAATAATCAGAGGTTCTCAAGAAGTTGTACAGAATTTTGTAAGTTATTTATAACCCTAATGATTTCTTAGTATAAGGCTATTTTTAAGATTTATTTTATATAATACCAAATTTAAGTGCTTAATAAACATAATTTGTATATCTTTTATTTTGACATTTTGGTGAATTTTTTATTGTATCCTCGGTTTAGTTATTCTGAGCATAATCAAAAAAATAACTTGGCGTCCGAGATAATTTTTATTATTGTTGCATTGAAGTTACTATATTGATGTTAAGTGAAATAACCAAACAGAAATTTGTGGTAATTAAGCAAATCAAACAGCATGAACCTGGCCGATTTAATCTACCTTCTGAGCCAACGGAATTATCTTTTAATGAATGGTATGTATCTCTAGTTATTTTAACAATTTTTATATAGAACGCTTTAAAACATTTACACCATTTTTTTTTAAATTTTACACCTACATTATATATACCTGGCATTATATACCATACTACCACCATTGTACAACTTTATAATGGTGTTTGAATAAGTCTGCTACTTTGCTATAACATACGTGTAGAAAAAATGGAAAAGATACTTCGTATAATTTCATAATATTTTTGAAATAATTGCAATTAATTTTGTGTGAAATGTACACATATTTTTTTACTAAGTAAATAAAGTTTAATAAAAAAAATCATAAAGAAAACATTGTCTTCTATAATTAAAGTTTTAAATACTCTGTTACTATTTTGTATATGATTTGTTTGAGTCAATAAATCTTTTTAATGGAACGTAAGCCGAAATTCAACGCGCAAATAAATGTTTTTGCTTTGCATAATAAATTTTTTAATCAGTAAAGGGTAACTTTATTTTTAACTATGTTACATTATGTCTCCACACGCATGATAATGCACACGCCAAAAGAAAGTGAAAACTATTGCCAAGTTTAAGCACGAAAAACTTTCGTAAATGTAAATGAAGTGATATTGCGTGTTTTTGACAAATATCTTAAATATCACTATTTTTGATTTGATTACCGTTATTGAAATAATTTTACACTGCACAATCAAATGACTTGGGATTCACTTATTTAGTGTCAACATAATTTACTGTTATATTAGAAATTTATGAAACACGCCACATTATTATATTCAAGCTCACCTTTATTCGTAAAACCTTTTTAGAACGATTTTAACTCCCGCTTTTGCATGACAAAGATTAAAGTATGAATATTTAACAAACCAAAGATAATATAGATTTTTACATCTTCTCGCAAAGTAGGTATATAAAAAATTTTCTTTTTCTTTTATTAAAAAACAAATGAAAATCGGTATTACTTATTCAAATTACTAACGTCGTTTCGCACAACCGTATTATCGAAATTATACAGACATTTTCTATTTAAAAAATGTAAGATTTATGGATACTTGAACTAAAACGTTCTATTTTGTAAGACGACAATTTGTAGGTTGCGAATGTGACATTTGAAAACCTCTGTAGATGCGAATGAGGATTTTGTAAGAGAAATATTTGCAGATGCAGATGCTGATATTTAAAGAATATTAATCTTATTTACTTGAGGCACAACGAAAAAAATAGTAATACTATTTGTTATGTCCTTGCATAAATATAAGAAAATACAGCTGGATTTTAATGAACTTTTATTGTCACAATTCTCCAAATATTAATTTTCTACAGAAAATGTAAACAACCGACAGATATTGTTTTTTTTTCTATTCCTTTCCCTTCGTACTAGATATGTAAGTTTTTGTTTGTTAGTATTGTCATGCTTATGGTTAGTTATTTTACTTATTATTAGGTTATATATATATATATATATATATATATATATATATATATATATATTGCGATGGTTATAAATAGGTGTAATAGAGGGGGTAGAGTTTTATCGAGTTCATATATTATATCGTATGCAAGTTCAAATGAAGTTGAAGAAGTTATACAATTTGTTATGAGGAAAATATAGTATACGAATATAAACAGGTATTATGGGGTTTGCACAATGATGTTGTATTCATAAAAGTATTGAACTATGGCAGTAGCATGTTAAAAAGGTCAACACGATACATATTAGTGCGTTAAAGATAAATAAGAAATTTCACATATAAATCAGTATAATTAAGCAATTAAACACATAACAGACATTGATTACATGAAGTACAATAATCCTAATGTGTAGAACATTGTATAGTAATTGGTACAATGCATAAAAACTCTGCGAACTATAAAATGGTTATGGTACGAAGACGTTATGTACAGATAAACAGTGATTGTGTTAGAGACATCTATAGGAACAAGTTAGGTAAACATTACAAGTGCTATGAACGTTTAAAACTCAAAGTTAAATTAAATTATATAAAGTTAAGTACAAAATTTAAGAATTTTACAAATTTATAGCTTATTTAGGACAAGATAAGTTCAGAATAAATTATAAAAGCATAAAATAATAGGTTTCCCTTATTTTTACAAGGAAATTAACAATTAAAATATGTAATTTAAACATAAATTTAGAAAAGTTAGGTTAAGTACCTAAAATTAAGGTATTAAAGTAGAAATTTTGCTAAAACTATGTAAAATGTTTTGAAATAAGTGTATTCTTATACAGTTTTTTTTATGCAGAAGCTGAATATGTCATCAGTTTAACTGTGAAATATAAAATTTGTTAGATATTAGTAATTTTAGGTATAAAATTGTCAAAATCTAAATTGATGAAGAAAATTATAGCATGTGAGGTGTCTATTTATGTAGAATTTTGCCCTGAGCTCAAAAATGTATTTAAAAAGCAAATTCGAATTGAATTGAAAAAGTTATGGCATAATTTATGTTTTAGTTAAATTAATTTTTTTGTTTAGACCAATCGAATGCAAGGATCTTTTGTATGTAATGCTAAAAAAAAATTGAAAGCTTTGGTATCCATGATAAGTTATAAAAGGAATTGCTCCTGATTTCTCACTCTCTTTTTTATTCTTTTAATCCTTTTGTGGCTAACAAGTCATAGTGCTAATAGTGCATTTTTAACATGTAAGTTAAAATTTTCGTATATATTATCGGAAGTGAACCGCGATTAACGTAGAGTCTGAGAATTCAGAAACAATCGATATAACAAATCACAATTTTTAAAACTAAGGCTACCGGTTATAATTTTCGACACTATTGTTTTGTTTCATTTCGAAATATTGTTCAACATCGGTTGATGTGCATTTTTTTTTATTTAAATAAAATTCTTCTGTTATTTTTGGATGTGATGTTTATTTTTCTCAAAAGTGATTGAGGTTATAAAATAATTTTAACTTCAAATTGTTATCTAAAATAAAAGTGTTAGCAATTATAAAATTTTATGAAAGAATAAATTACAAGATTAATCCAGAAAATTAGTGAATATTTAAATCAATAGTTAAATAAATATTCAATTAACATAAAAATGCACTTATAAAAGTAAATGAGCATCTTACCCAAGTGCAACGTATTTATCACAAAGAAGATTTATCACAAGTTAGTAAGCTGGATGAATTTATGGCAATTAAGCAGTACCATTTTCAACAGGAAGGCAGTAACATCGTGTGATGAAATGAAGTTTACATCCAATGTTAACATGGAACAAGTTTAAGGTGACCATTTAATGGAAAATTCAACAAAACATGTGAGTTTATTTTATTATCATAACCTAACAAATTGTATTGATTATTCTTTTGATGTCCTGCATTTATGTTTTTTTTTTTAATTTGTGTATAACTGTTGTGCGACGACGTGTATCAATATCTGGAAAGGTAATGAACAAGTGTAATCATAAATATAATAATTCTAATTTAAAAAACGTCAAAATCGTACTTACTAAGTAAAGATCGTTGTTGGAATTTTGACAAGTTGCACATATTTTAGTTTAGCAAGGATGCAACGCATGCGTACATTTTGAAAATTCCATAGAAGTCTGTTACACGTTAAAGCAAATAATTGCAAAGACTTATTAAATTTTTACACATGAGCATTTCCTTGTGTGAAAATAATTTTTATGATTTCACGTTAATATTTCAATTTATAATTAACAGGTTAAATGTATTATTTTTATTTGCCAACAAAATTCAATTGAACTCTATCCCCAAGCATATACTTATTAAATTAAATAAATAATTATCAACTCAATTATACATACAAATATATATATATATATATATATATATATATATATATATATATATATATATATATATATATATATATATATATATATATCCTTGTCGTAGACTGTTCGGGAGTCTTTCTCCTCTTCAGCCCTGGCCAATCCATGCTTGTTGGTGTTGCGATGTTGTGTGTTATTGTATAGTTTACACTCAAAAGATGTGGTTATTTTTGGTGTAAAAAAAAGAAAAAAAAGATTTAGATTTATTTGCGTATTTAATTTTGTCAATTGTTTTAAGTGTTCGTGTTGTTTAGTGTAGTGTAGCGTGCTTAGTGTGGTTAATCCGATTTGTTTGTTGATATCA
Source organism: Vesta saturnalis (assembly GCA_036346205.1). Taxonomy (NCBI): domain Eukaryota; kingdom Metazoa; phylum Arthropoda; class Insecta; order Coleoptera; family Lampyridae; genus Vesta; species Vesta saturnalis. Next base: position 64,366 of record JARFJB010000103.1, read on the forward strand.
CGCTAGGTCGTCAACGAATAAACGGGGGTATACGGGGGGCATATGGGATATAGTCTAGAGTTTCTTCTCTCCTCGGGGATGTCGTCAAGGACTTCTTGTTGGAGTGGGAGTCTTTCTTGGTTTGGGGTGAGCTTTGGGAATTTGTCTTTGGTGTAGTTAGGATGTCGGAAGAGGATTGTTTGTGTTTTGGTGGGACTCTCCACCGGTTCGCCCAGTTGGAGAAGTTTTGTAGCGTTTTGGATATGAGGCGGGAGGCCGTTTTGCTGTTCCGATTAACCGCCCAGAAAGCGGTGTCATCCGCAAACTGCGCAACGACTACTACGGGTTGTGTAACTTCGGGAATACCGGATGCGAAGATAGTGTAAAGAATCGGGGCTAAGGCAGAACCTTGCGGTACGCCTGCTGTAGGTTGAAAAGGATCGGAAAAGGTTCTCCCTACTTTAACCCGAACTGATCGATTAGTCAGGTACGAACGTAGCAGTTTGTTGAAGGGGTCGGATATGTTGAGGTTTCGGATTTTGTGTAGCAAACCGGCGTGCCAGACCCTGTCAAATGTTTGCTTAATGTCCAGAAACACAGCCAGATTGCATTGCTTGTGATTGAATGCTCTGGTTGTTTCCGTAAGCAGCTTCAACAAGGGATCGTGACACGTTTGGTTGGGACGGAATCCGAATTGGCTGTTGGGAAGGAGGTTATTAGATTCTAGGTGGTCCCTGAGTCGCCTGGCTGGAATCTGCTCAAACCATTTTCCGAGACAACTCAGGCGGGAAATGGGTCTATAGGAGGAGGGTGCAGTTAGGTCGGAGTGGGGTTTGGGTATCATGACGGTGGATGCCGATTTCCAGTCCATCAGGAAGTGACATAGGATTAGGCATTTATTGCAAATGTCAGCGAGCAATCGGAGTGATGGGTCGTGTAGGTGCCGGGCGATTTTTAGATTTAGGCCGTGATGACCTGGGGCTGAATTTTTCCCTTTTTTGAAATATGAGTTGACCTGGTCGGGCGTGATGGGGGCATAAAAGGGATTCTGGTTGTCGAGTTGGATTTCTGGAAGGTTAAAGGTACGGAATTCTTCAAGCCGACCCTCGAGGAGTGCCTTAAACTGGTTATCGAATTGGGGATCATCTGGAGATCGGAAAGTGGATTGTAGGTGGCGACCAAAGAAATAGGTCTTTCCTTGGTCGAAGATTACGTTGCCCCGAAGGTTGGTTAGGTGGGATTTAGGGTTTACTTTCCTTCTGGTCAGTCTATCGAACTGTTGCCAGAGGAGTTTCCCATTTCTATAATCTAACTGGGAGGTGGCTTTGGTCCAGGAGTCTTCGGCGTGTTTGTTTGCTTCTCGCCTGATTAAGGCGTTAAGGCGATTGTATTCGGTCTTAAGAGCCGGATCCCTAGATCGGAAGAATTGTCGATAGATTCGTGTTTTCTCTTTGATCCAGTTCACGATGTGCCGTGGGAGCGGTTTACGGGAAATGTCGATGTTTTTAAGTGGGACAGAGATATCGACCGATTCGGTAATTATGGAAGTTAGGTCTCTAATGGCTCTCTCGAGATCTTGGGCGTGGAAGGTTGTTGGAGATGTGTTTGAAGAACACATCCCAGTCTGATCTCGAAAAATCTTTAATGACTGTGTATTGAGGAGGTGTAGAGGGAGCTGGACAAAATGAAGTTTTGACCAGTAGTGGTATGTGCTCTGGTGTGATCGTGGTGCCTAGGAAGCACTCATAATCGAAAAAGTATGCTACGGGTTCGGAAACTATGATATGATCTACTATTGAAGCACCGAAATGTTCGAAATATATTGGCTGTGCGTTAACGATTCGCAAGAGCGGCAACTGCAACAGAGCCTATGATAGCCTGTTACCGTTGCCATTAGTTGCGGTGTCATCAAATTGGATGTGGCGGGCATTTAAATCACCTAGGACCACAGCATTAGGGAAGCTGGAGGCGTAAATTAAAAGGCCATACGAAACGGTTTTGTGACCGGGCGGGTTGTAATATGAAATGAATACTATCGGAGTGGGGAAGTGCACCGTCACAGCAACGTATTCGAGATGCTGCAGGTGCGTAGGAAGTTGAAAAGGAGTGGATGGGAAGTAATTTTTAATTAAGATAGCGGTTTCGTGTTGGCTGTTGTTTAGGAAGGCGTGATATGTGTTTCCGACGAACGCTCCTGGCATTAACGGTCCCTGCTAGGATATCCACTTTGGAAGGAGTTAAGGATTGGGTTGTCGGATTACGGAGACCTTCATCCGCGTACCGGATACTCAGGCGCCGATTCTCCGTTGGAAGAAGGATTGGGAGAGCGAATCTAGGATGCGAACTACTCCATTTTTCCGGTCGGTGAACATGTGGAAAAGGGTGTCGGGGGTTGGTTTGAGGTGGGCGGTGTCTTCCGAGTCGGACTGTTCGGAAGACAGGATGGGTTCGACGGTTCCCATCTTCGACGGGGAACTGGGAGGTTCCCGTCGTTTCCGGCGCTTAAAGAAAAAGGTAGGGTGTGCTTTACCGCAATTGCTACACCTTGGGTTAGCCGAGGATTTTTACGACACCGCGTGCGAGGAGGAAGTCGAGGGTGCTTTTTGATGGAGTTATGACGCGGACTAGGGATGTGGGAGTGTTAGTGGCCTTAGAGGTGATGCGAACGACCTTGCTCACGTGCAGAAGATCGATCGAATCCCGGATCTCTTCGGCTAGGATGTCCTTATCCACGTGACGGATCACGCAGGCGAAGGAAGGGGTCTAGGAATGGAGTTGCAGGGACGGGGACCGGAGAGTTGGGTTAGGGTGACGGCGGGATCGCCGAAGTAGGGTCGCAGCCTAAGCTGTGTACCATCCGGCAAGGAGAGGAGGTCTCTAGGAGACAGGTGTGGTTGTGGTTGAAAGTTCAGTCAGAAAAGGTTAAGGGATTTCAAGGAGTTAAATAGGGTTTTCCGGGTGGTTATGTATTTAGATACATTGCGAATGCAATATCTAGGGATAGCGAGCGGGTAGGATTGGGATTGGGGTAGCGGGTGTGGGATTCACGGTAAGTGTAGGTTGCTGGGCAGGTTTGTGTGAAGGTTTAGGTAGTTTGTGTGTAGGTTTTGAAGGCTTTGTGGAGGCGGCGTAACGTCTAGAGATGTAGGAATGTGTGGATGAGGTGGCAATGGAAGAGGCGTTTGAATGGGAGCGTGTGCGTGAGGATGGTGGCAGCGAGGCGAGAGTGTGTGCGTGTGTGTGTGTAGGTGTCGGTGTAGGTGGTCGGGCGGCGTCGGGGTTGGGGATACAACCGTTAGGGTTGCACGGTGGCGACCGTGCTTCACCATCACGGCTGTTGTTAGTGGAGGTTTAGGAAATTAGAAAAGAAAAGATAATTGTTTTAAGAGAAGGCCGGGTCTCCGCTGAGGTGCATCCTAACACACCCTGAGGATAAATGGCTTGGAAATCAAAGACCCAATAGAAATGGAGGAAAACAAATGTTAAAATAAAACAAATAAAAATTATTAAAAAATTATTTTTTATTAACCGGTACCTATTCTTACTGCCCGACGTCGATCCTGGTGTTGGCGGTGTCCTGGATGCTTCTTTTATTCTTGTGTTCTTCGCGTTATTCTGTAAGCAAAATCTGTTCGTCTTATACATTTCTCCCCTCCTTAAAAAGGATACTAACAAAAAAACTTTAACTCAGAAAAAAAAACTTTACAGATCTAACTTACATGGATCTTTATAGTACGGTTAGACCTAAGTGAGAGTACATCACCGGTAGGATTATACGTAGGTATGGAGGAATTTCAAATATCTGTTGGCTTTTCAATATCTGTAGGTGAATCGGACGAGCTTTTTATTACTTCAGAACTAACATTTTAATCTAGTAGCCCATGAATGTTTTACACTGGATGTTATTTTTGTCCAAATATCGGTAAATAGCGCTACACAAACGAAACAATTAAACTTTATTTTGTAATAAAATTTTGAAACTCGAAATTAAAAATTTACATCAAATAAAAATTAGGTATTTACAAAAATGGCTCCCTTAGCGTCCCTTCTTTTTCAATACATAAATTGAAACATCATCTAATGGAGCCAGTAGATAGAAGGATAATTTCCGGAGAAATTTCGTTTATGCACGTACGAATTCTCTCTTGCATATTTTCAATAGTTGTTGGTTCAACGATGTACGCCTGGAATTTTACATACCCCCAGAGAAAAAAGTCCAGTGGTGACATATCAGGTGACCTAGGTGGCCAACCAACTGGTCCTCCACGACCAATCATCCAACGGTTCTCGTATCGATTATTTAACATTCTCCCTAACTGGAAGGGCATAATGTGCTGGAGCACCATCCTGCTGCCACCACAAATTATTTCTGATATTTTGTGGGAATTTATTTAGATGATTTTGAATTTAATGTTTTAATAAATTGAGGCAATTCTCGCCAGTCAGTCTATTAATAAATATTTGGCCCAACAATGTGCTGTCCTATAATTCCACACCACACGTTTAAACTCCATCGATGTTGACAACATCGCTCACGGGTCCAGTGTGGATTTAGATTATGGTAATAATGCATGTTATGTCTTACAGCATCATTTCGAAAACTTGCGTCGTCCGAAAATAAAACGTTGGTAAAAAGGTTTCTATTTTGTCATATCTGTTGCAAACCCCATTGTGCAAAATTAATTCTTAACAGAAAACCATTTAATTCTTGGTGAAGAATCATTTTGAATGGGTCAAATTTATTTTTTTTTATTATCCTCCAGACCGAACTATGCGATATTCCAACCAAATTTGCAATCTCCCTGGTACTGACATGGGGATACTCAATAATGTGTAGCATTACCTGGTTTTCGTTGCCGTCATTGCAAGCAGGTGAGTTTTCATATACCGGTTTCTTATAATCCACAGTTCCCGTTTCACGCGTTCTCTACAATAATTTAGTAAATGTTCGATGTTCAGGGTGCCTTCTGTTTTGATATTTATTTCTGTAGAATCTGGCTGCTTCATAAGGCTCTTCATCTGCTTTTCCAAATTTTAGGAGCATATCAGTTAACTCGTCTCTCGTATAACTTAACGGCATTTTAAAAATGTATCAATTAATTCTAAATTAACAATTATAATCTTCAATAATATAAATCGTTATTAACAAGTGCTGAGAACTAGATTGAATTGATTGACGTTTGACTACTAGATTAAAATTTAATTATTTCTTTTATGTCTACCACTACTTGATATTTGGACAAAAATAACATTGAGTACAAAATATTCATGCGCTACTAGATTAAAATGTTAGTTTGCTTTTTGATAGGGAAAGAAATGAATTTTTAAGAAAAACGAAATACTATCGTAAAAAGAATGTTTTTAGGATATCAATAATTAAAAAAAATTATTGCATTCCATTATAAAAAAAAGTTTGTAAGTCGCCATTTTGAAATAATTCGTCCAATTGATATCACCATGGTGTAGAGAATGTCCTGAAACATATTACTGCCAAATATTTTGAATGTAGTACCCATAGTGTGGTTAAAAAAAATAAGGTGCTGTGTAACTTTGGGCACAATTACTATTTGGTGTAATTTCAATCGTACTAGGCATATTAGGTATAAACTGTGGGGGCGTATTTTCTCCAATTAATCTTACTGATCAACATTTCTTTTCCAATTTTGACCATCATCTAATCTGATTATATAGTACAATTTAGATATTTTTTCCATAACTCTACCGTATCGCCACATACTCTTATGAGTATAATATCTGGCCTCTACTCTATCTCCCACTTCAAAAGATCTAATTTTACTTACAATCTTAGCATCTAAATCTGTTTATCTAGGTTTAAATATATCTAATCTGGACCTAATAGACCTACCAAACATTAAAGTAGAAATAAACATTTTCTTAACTGAATTTCTTTATCAGATGAAGTACTTTGCAGATTTCTTAATGACTGTTTTAATGTTTGCACATATCTCTCTGCTAAGCCGTTGGTAGCAGGATGATAAAGTGCACTTAGTTGGTGCAAAATACCATTTTCTTTTAGAAACCTTTTAAATTCGTAAGAAACAAACGTTGGGCGTTGTCCGAAACTAAGCTTGAAGGTATACCAACAAATTTTCCTTAAAACAATAATGACTGTTTTGCTGGTTAAATCGTTTACTATATGTACTTCCGGCCAACGTGTATAAGCATCTACTAATATAAAATATTTTTATTCATGAATGGAGCTGCAAAATCAACATGCACACGTTCGAAGGGGGCAGTGGCCAATTGCCAAGGATGCACTGGTACCTTAACTAGATTGTTTTTGTGTTCATTGCATTCATTACAATTTTTACACAAATCTTCGATATCCTTAGAGATACCTGGCCACCAACAGTGGCTTCTGGCCATCTTGCAGCAGGTGTAAATATCATATGTATCAAATACAGCAATGCACGAGTCCAGGATGTAAAATCTACATTTCAGCTATTTTTTAATGGTCCTCTGGAAAATATAATTTTGAAAATCACTAACATCGAAGGTCGTAAAGTGTACGGTGACAAGTGGCAAGAATTAGATGATATTACGTTGCAGGCGCACATATGTTTGTTACTGTTAGGCGAAGTTTACAGATCGCATGATGAATCTACCAGAAGTTTGTGGAATGCAGAAACAGGCAGACCTCTTTTTCGCGCAACAATGTCATTGAAACAATTTTATTATGTATCACGCGTGTTACGGTTTGATAATAAGGAAGATCGTCAAGAAAGAAGGCTACGGGATAAGTTGGCTCCTATTAGATAATTTTGGGACAAATGGGCTGAAATACTACCAAAATTGTACAATCTTGGGCAAAACGTAACTGTGGTTGCATTTAGAGGTCGTTGTCCATTCAAGCAGTATATACCAAGCAAGCCAGCGAAATATGGCATCAAAATATGGACGCTTTGTGATAGTGCAAGTTCTTATGATTTAGAAGTTCAAGTATTACGGGAAAACCACCAGGGGGAAAACCTGAGAAGGATCAGGGGCTGAGAGTAGTTTTAGACCTTACTTATGGACTAAGAGGTCAGAATGTAACTTGTGACCATTTTTCTTTACATAATATATATATATATATATATATATATATATATATATATATATATATATATATATATATATATATATATATTAGTGTGTGTGTGTGTAGGACTGTCGAGAAAATCCAGCTTGAGCTACCTATCATGGAAGAAAATAACGTTGTGCATAGTTCCAAATTTTATTTTACTAAAGATACCGCAGTTGTGTCTTATATTCCAAAAATAACTGCAACGGCATCATTATACTTTGAATAATCTTTTACGGGTAACCTAGACAGTGCATCAGCATTGGCATGCAACTTTGTATTTTTGTATTTTATTTTATAATTAAAACTTTGTAAAAATAAGGCGTAATGTTGCATACGAACTATAGAGTAGGCAAACTTTTTGAAGGTGAAAAAATTTGGACTAATGGTTTATTATCAACCAATAAAGTGAACGGTCTGCCATATAGGTAATAATGAAATTTTTTAACACCTTAAATTGAGCATATTTTTGCGGAACAGTGTGTAACATCTGTGAAGCAAATTGAATGGGGCGTTCTGTGCCATTTACGTACATATGAGACAAAATAGCAGCCACAGCATATGGGATTGCATCGGTAGCCAAAACAAGAGGTACAGAAGGATCAAAATGTGCAAGGATACTGTCTGATAGAATCTCTTGTTTGACCCTTTCAAAGGTTTAGTTTAGTTTAGTCCATGTAAATTTAGTGTTATCTTTTAACAAATTGTAAATGGGATGTAGTATATCACTCAAATTTTAAAAAATCGACCGTAGTAATTGATTAATCCAACAATAGCCTTAACCTCAGTTTTGTTTGTAGGTATTCTGGATAGCTTCCATTTGGTCATACTTTTATGTATACCTGTTTTATCAATTCAGTAACCACAATATTCAATTGAATGATTTAGAAATTGACATTTTGCAAAATTAACTCTTACATTATGATTCTGTAACCTATCAAGAACAGATTCTAACCTTTGGAAATGGATATCATCGTTTGGTGCAGTAATTTTTATATCATCAAGGAAGACGGAAACCCCCTGTATATCTTTCAGTAAGTTTTCAATTTCCCTCTGCCATATAGCAGGCGCATTAGCTAAACCATACATTAATAGTGTATTATGAAGTAGTCCTTTAGGTGCACTTAAAGTTAACAGTTTTTTATCATCAGGGTGTACTTCCATTTTTAAGTAAGCTTTTTTCAAATCTATTTTAGTGAACTTATCCTCCCCCTGCCATTGAAGAAAACAATTCGTATATTGTGGATAAATGGTACTACAACATAGAGATTTAATGTACTTTTAAAATCACCCCAAATTCTGACCGTACCGTTAGCCTTTAAAACAGGAACTATGGGCAAATTCTGAACTCATTACCCTTTCTAACACCACCTATTTTTCTAAAAATGCAATTTCCTCCTCTGCTTTAGGAAGTAAAGCAAGAGGTACTCATCTAGCTTTTATGAAGAATTTAACTTTATTTTATCTTCTATCTATTCTATCTTGAAGACCTACAATCCTAACCATATGTTTTTGAACACTGTGCTATACTTTTTAAAAAGAAAATCTAACTTTGAATATGGCAAATTATTTATTTGTCATTATTCAAATCCAAAACTAACTGTTTAATCCATTCTCTTCCCAAAAGAGGTTGTTATTTGAATTGACAAGATAAATATTAAGCAATCTAAATTTATTCTTCAACGTCAACTAGTGCATAACCCAATATGCCTAATGGTTGGCCACCATAAGTAGCAAGTTTTAAATCTGTACTATTCAATTTAAGATTTGGGAGATAATTTTTAAAATCTGTATCATTGAGCAAAGTCACAGCAGCACCTGAATCAACCTCAAGAGGTATATTTTTACCTGATTTACCTACAGTGATATTATAAATTTATCTCTAAACTGAACATGTTCACATTGGACTTGGCATATTTCATTTACCTGGACCTCCTCAATTTCACCTACTGTTGCAACAGTTTTGTCCAGCATACAAATCTTACCTAGGTGACCCTTCATTTTTCATAGGGCATGAATTAGCTAAATGCTGAACGGATGCGCATCTAAAACGTTTTAACACATTATTAGATTTATTTCTCGTATCTGTAAAAGTAGAATTAGCACTTTCCTTTGAAATTGGGCTGACTATACACGTTTTATACACTATTAGATCTATGTAATTTCGCAGCATTCCTGGCACTCATCTCCAGGCTATTTGCATTTTCAACTGCTGTTTCAAGAGTAAGGTTTTTAGACTCCAGAAGTCCACTCTGAATATTTTCATTTTGCAATCCGAACACAAATTGGTTTCTTAACGTTTCCTTTAAATAGTTACCAAACTGGCATGTAGTTGCCATACTTTGTAGAGTATTTAAATATATATTCTTTACAATTTTCACCTTCCTTTGTAAAAAATAAAATATTCCGGTAATTTTTTTATGTATATCTTCACAAATATTACATTTTTCATACTTAGGTCTTTAAAATACTCCCAAACAACATTTTTTGTTGGGAGAGCCATCGTGCATATTTTCGTCAAGTGATTAAACAAAATTAAACTAAAACGCCATTCTCCCATTTACAAACTGTAAACTAGCTACAACTCAAACTTGAGGGTGACCAAACGGTAGTTTTGTTTTGGTACTGTAGCGTCCCCCAGGTACCCTTTCTCGAAAAGCGTTGAGCTTATTTGCAATAGTGTAAATTCAGGAACAAAACAATCGCTAAGTGATTTATCTTGACTTGACTGACAATAATGTTACTATTACTCAAATTAATTACCTGCCTTAGTTTGACTTTGCTGGCAATCATTAAAACATCAGAATTTATTCACAAGTCTGATATTTAATTACTTTAACTACTCAAATTAAAATCAACGAGTTTTGCACAACGGTGGTTCAGCCCGTTAATATACTATTGTGGAAAGAACCACCAATAAAACCCACTTTATTCATAAATAGGCAATTGCACAAGTACATTATCAAATCAAATAACACAAAAATAAACAATTAAAGGATTAAATATATAACAAGACACCATTAAATCATGTTAAAGTGCGTAAAAAATTATAACATTAAGAGAAAATGAATAAAAAGCAGTTTAGTGATATAGAAACACAATAATAAAAAAAACACATGTAGTCACATGCACAATTAGGTCATAAATAATCATAATAAAAATCGTAATACCAAACATGTGGCCCTTTAAAACCAATCATGCCGATGTTTAAGTAAATAAGCACATAAAACAATAAGCAAATTACGCTACACATAAAATACAACAACAGTAAAATTGCACAGGTGATAAGAAGGTAAAGGCAAGGACAAAAGAAAATAGACAGGGAATTTACACGTATCCAATTGTTTAGTGACGAGTAAAGCACAGAATACATAAGTAAAATTACAATTTATTTTAACAGCTTTTAGCTTAAGGAGCACGCGTGCGAATAAGATACCTTTGCAAGACAATGCGCGATTATTGATTCATTGATTATGATTAGGTTATATAGGCATGTAAAATCATTTACAACCAGCCTTAATTTATATAAAAATACCTACTTACACTTGCGTATATATTCCCTTAATTGATCACAGACACAAATCGTTAACATACGCGTTTTTAACTTCAAAAAGGGTGACATTTATAGATTAATGTTTGAAAAACACATTAACCAACCCCGAAACAAAAGACAAACCAGTGTTGGCTAATTCAAAAGAAAATGTACACACACGAAATATTTTAAGGACAATCTGTTTACAATTCTAACTGTAACTCCCTTTCCCCCGATTTCAAACCTAACTATCCTTACTCCTGCAATCAACCCCCATTTTTCAGAAGTAATATAAAAACAAGAAACATTAATTTACGTTGGAACAGTTTCATGTTATTATTGCACATATTAATTTTAAAAATATGCATTCGTCCTAACAACCCTACATGTAGCTCTCGAGTTTCCAAGTAACAAACAAAGATATCTTTTGGACGCGGTCTCTACCAACACAATTACTTATTACGCTGGTGACATTTTTACATTAAGAATCTGCGCATAAGAAATTCTAACGGTTCGTTACGCCCCTTCAGTAAAGCATTCTTTTAAGCATACACCTGCTAGTAATATTAGATACAAACAATCCCACATTCCTTACATAAAATATATAAGTAAAATATTTTGAAAACAGCAAATTACGACGTATTATCAAGGTATTAAAAAAAATCCACTAATTATCTTTTCTAGCGCGGTAACAATGGCGATTTGACAAACGTTTATTACAATAGTAAAATTTTCGCGGTCCGCTACCTACAGTACTAATTATACTCAGTTATAAATGCAATATTTACAAACTTCCGTATCCACGTTATGCCCAAAAAACAATGCGTATGCGGAACCAATGCAGATGTAAGAATTGATGCGCATTTTCGGCATATGTGTATGCCGATGCAGAAATCCACAATAACCCTAGTTTGAAGTAATGTGGGATTTTCTCTAAAAAAAAGGTAGTATTTTCATCCTTAAAACCAGCTACCTCTAGAGATGAAAGTAACCGGGCCAATGCGATTAGGCCACTTACCTAAATTACAAAACAGAGAACTCTCAAGTCAATTTAGTCATACACTTACTCATATTCCTTGAATATTTCTTTGGAGTTAAATTTAGTATGCACCACGAGAAAAATGTGGTACGAAGTATCGCTCAATTGATACATTGTTAAGCTCGCGCTTCTTTTGAAGTTGTGCAGATACCTATTATTGTGTGAGTAGAGAAGTTTGAAAAATGAGCGAAAGTAAATTATGCAGTAATCAATAAGAATAAGAGAGAAAATTTTTTGTTAACGCTCGTCTCGTGACTTTTTAGTTTGTACAAATAGATCTACTTTCACCGCTAGCAATCGGGAAACTTGGACGATTGACGATTAAACTTTTTCAGTATTTAGGCGCTCAGATTCACACTACCTTTTGGTAATGCCCCTGTCGTTAATGCGAGTAAGAAGCAACATGTCTCCATCTTCTATATCATTTTTTAAAAACACCTTACCTCTTTCCATCGATAAATTAGTTTAGAATTGTGTTGTTTAAATAATACACGTCGATTAAATGGTACAGGTTTACAGGGCGTTAACACGTAAGCATATATTAAAAAATATCTTGTATGTGAAACAACATACAACCTTCCAACCTACAAAATGTGAACATTACCAGAAATGAAATAAAATTTGTTTAAGATAACTATGCAACCTACTTGGTAATACATTCATAATAAAAGTATACAACGTGGTCAAAACGATATGATTCATATCAGATATACATTAAACTTTCATGTGAGATAGTCAACAATACCGATCCTCACAAAATATTCTGACACGTAGTGAAATTAGGTAAAAAGTCGAATCAGCGCTACTGAAAAGAAATTCCTTTACCAACATGTATATATAGATTGCAAAGTAAAAATAAGTGGTTTGCGACTATCAAATGAAATTTTTATTTAACACATCGCACGTTGGAATTTACCACCCAAAAGCACTAAAATTTGCATTTTATTGTTCTGGTGTGATCTTGAACACTAACATACATCCACACACACAAAACAGACGAACGCTCACACACACCCACAAAACACGCGCGCACATCCACACAAACACATACACCAAAACGTACAGCACATCCACACGCCCACTAACGCACACACACGCGTCCGCTCACGAACATGCACACACACCAACACCCAGACACATACAAACACACATGCACCCACGCACAAACGTACACATACACGCACCAAGACCGATCGCAATAAAACGTTGTCATACCTAGTAAAATGACTAAAATGAGGTAATATGTCGATTTAACGATAGTGAAAAGAAATTCGATATTGTAACTTGTAGATGTACGTTAGAACGTAAAAGTAATTGGTTTGAGACTATCAAAAGAAATGTTTATTTCGAACGCGTTAATCGTCCTAAGTGCTTGTTTGGGACTTATTACCAAAAGTATTAACATCTTCGTTTTATCGTCTTATCTTTTTATTGTTATTGTTAACGCACACGCACACGCACATGCACACGCACACGCACACGCACACGCACACGCATACGCACACGCACACGCACACGCACACGCACACACACACACACACACACACGCACGCACGCACGCACACGCACACGCACCTGCACACGCACACGCACACCCACATGCACAAAGAAACACAATCACGCACACACCCACACGCACACACCCGCAGGCAAGCTTCTTAATTCGAAGCCAAATTAGCCTTAAAACTGAATTACATAAGATTGAAATACTTTCACTGCATTATCCATATTTTTATAGAAGCGGGCGGCTTTGAAATTTTCTTTCAAGTTAGCATCTAGATGTATATTAACCTCTATCTGATATGAATATTTAAACATCAATCTGACAAAAGTTATAGTTGTAGTTACAATGTTGGTTATTTTCATTATAAAGGCATTACAATAGTCTCATAATATTTAAGGTTGGCAACGTAGAAGGGATTAGGAGCGGCCGAGACAAATATTATAATAAAAAAGACAGATTCTGGTTTTAGGAATTAAGAGGTGTACGCGTTATTCAATCGTATTGTTCGCAATCATAAGTGTTGTTTAGTTGCATATTTATTTTCTTATTAAATATAAATAATTTTTTATAAATCAGAAGTGGGATAACTGTTCACGTGCGTTATGGGAAAAATAAGAGATATCGTCGAGACAGCACGTCAAGCAGTTCGTCAAGTTCCAGGTCTTCCCGTGAATTAAAAAGTGCTATGAGGATGAAACGTTTGAAGGCAAAATTAGCAGGGAGTAAGAAATTAATTGACGCAAGGAATGAAGAGATAACTGTGAGTACACGTTATACAAGCTTGCGTGTAGACGAGTCATTGATACCTATATTTGGTTCGGCAAATGAAAATATTTCAACGGATGACTGGATCCACAAGGTGGATCAAATTCTCTCTTTACAAGTGGGATAATAATTTAATAGTAAAACTTACAACAGCACGCCTTCGAGGAAACGCGCGAAAATGGTAAGATGCATTAAAGGAATAGTGTAAAGGATGAAACGTAATGCATGCTAATGCAAATATTTTCATGTAATAAAAAATTCGGAAAGTTGTTCGTAGAGGCGGCAAATTACGTACATTTTACCAATTTTCACAAATAGAAAATTTAATAAGCTAACTCAGCAGAATGCCACTTTCAAATTCACCAGCTTTGACTCTGGTTCGCAAACGGCTATTGTTAAAAATTTTGGCATCATGCGTTGAAACTGACCATTTTGCTACTATATTATGTATTTTTAAGTCGCTGTCACTCACTAACGGTACATTAATAGATAAATAGGACTTTCTGTTTCTATAAATTCCTCCATCCTCTCCTCCTAAAACAAAATGTGGATTAAATTGCTGAATATGAAAAAAATATGACATTTAAGATATCATTTAAGAATGACACCTACCCGGTGATTGGATTTTTATGTTGGTTGCATCCATACACCCTATGACACGAGGAAACTTTGCGATTTGGTAAAAATTGTTCTGGCACTTAAAAATATCTTCTGAAGCATTGGGCATTAGAATATAACAATTACCTCATAAATTTTTGTTACAATTCGAGAAACTGTGCTTTGGTTCATTTGCATAAAATCGGCAATATTTATTTGATGTGCGCTACTGGCACAAAACGTAAGTGTAGATAATAACTGGTTTATGGCAGTGACAGAATTATTTCTGATAATAATGGTAATAAACATAAACATGACTTACCTGAAACCTAACAAAAGTACCTACACGTCGTTTTCAAAGTCCAATTCGTTTTCAACAAGCTCTAGAATGGATAGCATGGTACGTTTCGTTAATTTAAATCTTCGAAAAAAAATAATATCATCCATATCTTCAATGTAATTTGGCCTTATGAAGCCGCTGAGGGAAACCAATATCTATTATGTCTAAAATATCAATGTCGTCCTCTAAAAAAATCTCATCCTCAATTTCCATTATATATTTTTCAACGCGGTATCTTTACTACTATTAACCACACCTACTAAAGTTAGGTTACACTTAGGTATAGAAAAGCCAGGCTTTGTAATGTAAGCCACCAAAATTGCAAGCTTATTTTAAACTTAAACTATGCTTTATTATTTTATGTACGGTGCATATGAAAGTCGTATGTTTATCGAGCTTAAGTTCTAAGCCTAGGTTTTGTATAGACGGCGAATATGGCCCTTAGTGATTATTGTTTTGAAAAGTTAGCTAAATTAAGAAAGTTAAAATTAAATATTAGTGATGAAAACATAATTGACTGTATAACCGAGGGCATCAGTAACTAAAATATTAAGTTGTCAGCGAGGGTGGCTAATTTTCAATTGGAATTTTGGTGAATTGTTGAGTTCACGCTAACCAGAACGTAAATAATTCTTAAGGGCAAAAGAAATGTTTTCTTAAATAGTGCGTCAAGTACGCCCGAAGATACGAATGGGGCAAGCAGCAGCAGTAACCGTAAAGATTAATGACCCGTTGAAATATGTAAAGGTCAAAGATGTATGTTTTAATTGTAAATGTTAAAAATTGCCCTAAACCAATAGTAAGATATGACAAATGTAATAACTGCTGTCACAAAGCGGAGCATGCTTTTAGTAACAGAAAAAGAACGCAGAATGTGAACTCTTTCGAGGATGGTAATATGAATATTTATTTGAAAACTGTTATCGTAAATGAATGTGTTGTAGAAAGGTGTTTGATAGACACTGGCAGTGCATGCACGTTAATAAAAGAAGCTCTCGCCGAGAAATTAAGTTTATCGGAATTTTCTTTGGAATGCGATTATTATTGAAATGTTTTATGGGCAATTATATGTCCTGCAATGTCGTGTGTAGGTTGAACCTCAGAATAGATGATTCAGTTGGCAATGTAAATACAGTTTTGATAGATGACTCTAGTTTAACATACGATGATATAATCTTTAATGATTTTCTAAATTATCACCAAGTATTTATGTTTAAAGTCAATAAATACGTTCTGATTAGCCAATGTTCCTACATTTGACGTTCATAGTATAACAAACAAAATGTTTGATGTGATAAATTTCGGCGATATAGCAGAAAGGGAGAAACAGCCGGTCTTAGAATTATTGCGCGAGTATTTGGATATGATATCAACTAGTTTAGAAGATTGAGAAACACTAATGTTATTAAGATGCAGATTGTTTGTAACACTGATGAACCTATTGTACATAATCCTTATCGTATGTCGGCTTACGAATAGGACATGCTTAAAGGAATATTGCAAGACCTTTTGAGCCGTTAAATCATAAAGGAGTCCGAGAGTACATATTCTACCAGTAGAAAGACGACAATATCCTCCACTTTCCTGTGACGTTATAGGCCATGCCAACTTTCACTTTGACCCTGACGCCCACGTGGGGTACGTATTTTGACCTTGAGGCTGACCTAGGATTCGACTTTGAGGTTGACCTCGTGCGTGGCCGGCCTTGAGCCGAAAAAAAACCGACTTCAGGACCTTCGCGGGAAATTTGAATAAGAGTGCCAATTGTTCTCGGCTCTGAGCCCCTGATCTGAA
Organism: Vesta saturnalis; assembly: GCA_036346205.1. Taxonomy (NCBI): domain Eukaryota; kingdom Metazoa; phylum Arthropoda; class Insecta; order Coleoptera; family Lampyridae; genus Vesta; species Vesta saturnalis. Next base: position 81,000 of record JARFJB010000103.1, read on the forward strand.
TTTGTATTCTAATTTTTTTTTTTTATGATTGTGGACCTGAACGGGCTAAATAAGGCCTATCGTGCGAAAGCACTCAGGAACACTTAGGAGGATGGATAGAGGGATAATGAATTGCCAATAGATGCCTATGAACAGCTACCTTAAATTTTCTTATATCATAAGTGAGAGGAAAACAGGAACTAGGGAGATCATTCCAGAGTTTAGAAGCCGTGTAGAAAAATGTGGATTGCGCCCGTTTGGTACAAGTAGAGATTTGTACTACATACTGATGATGTGAATGAGCGAACCGAGTGTTTCTCGCAAAGATATCCGGAGAAGGTATCAAAGAATGTAATTCACCAGCACAATAGCCGTTGTAATAACGATAATACAAAGAAAGAACTGAAACCATCCTTCTATGCTCAAGGGACTGTATGTGAGAAGTTAAGGACGGGTCATTTATAAGCCTAATCGCTCTCTTTTGAATACGATCAACGATATCGAGAGCGTATTGGGGAGCACTAACCCAAAGGTGAGAATTATATTCCAGATGAGGCCCTAGTCTTGTAAGACAGGTATAGATAGCGTAAGGTAAATCTAAAAATTAAATATAAATGAAAGTGGTTTCACTGTATTATTGAAGTCTTGTAGAAGTAGGTGCGCTTGGTATTTTTTAAAGTTAACAAAGAATTTGTGTCTATTTCTATCTAACATGAAGTTTAAATGTCATTCTGACAAGGATAATCGTTTTGCTTTACAGCGTGATTTTATTTTTCGGAATGAGTTTATTATAAAAGAGATTGCATAATTATCCTAAAAAATGATAAACCCAGCTTAAATGTACAAACCTAATTATCTATAACACACACTTATTGTAGTTTTCTATTCACCTTTCGCGTTAATTAAAAGTTCGTTATCGTGACCTTTCACCTTGATATATTTTTTTACTGTTGCTGTCCTAAGAGTTGTTAATATTAACAAATCTACTTTCAGGTTTTGAGTTAATTACCATTGGCACCTTGTAAATTATATGACCCCGTCAATTTTAACAATCTAAATTACGTAAAATTGTTTATTGATATAAAATACCCAGACATAGACCTTAAACATATCGATTATTTTCTATGCAATTTTTGATATGGCCCATAATTTACCAACAAAAAATTCATAAGGTTGAATTTAAGGCTAACTCAATTTTTTTCAATATCTGATTAACGACCTCGAGATTGTAAAAAAGTCAACTTCAACATAAAACGGAGGAGATGGACGAGATTTTGAACTGCCCCTTTAGCAACAAAAAGTTCATAAGGTTGAATTTCACTATCTGAATAACGACCTGGAGATTGTAAAAAAAGTCACCTTCAACATAAAACATATTATTGATATTTTATAGAAGCGGCCGGCCTTGGAATTTTTAAGTTAACATGTATTTATGTCTATTAATATAACACAAGGTAAGTCTAAAAATTAATTAAATATGAATGAAAATGGTTAAACTGTATTATTGATATGTTATAGAAGTGGTGGCCTTGGGATCTTTTTTAAATTAACTTGGATTTATGTTCGGCGATGTCACATTGAAGTCAACCCTCAGCATTATACATGCAAAAATTACTTTAAAATAAATGAGTAATTAAATAACAATGACTAATTACTTATTTTAACTTAAGAAAAAGTCACCTTCAACTGGCTTTGATGTTGGCCATAGGCCAGGCCTTGGGAATTTCCTATGATTTAATTCGGCCTCGGAAAAGATACTCTAATTATATAATACATAATATTATATAATACATTTGAGTTTAGTTAATTTGGTTCTGTTTGAAGAGCATTACGTTATCATCGTTATGGAATTTTTAAATGTTAATCAAATAAGACAGATATAGGCACTTGCTCTCGGACCTTCGCCCCCTTGCCGTGGTCCCCATGGCTAGAAATGGTATTCTAATAAGGCAAGTATAGGAACTTGTGTTAGGGTCTGCACCCCCCTTGTCGTGGCCCCTTAACGATAAATAGTACTCTAATAAAGAGGCCCTAATGCTAACTTGTAAGACAGGTATAGGAACTTGTGCTAGGGTCTGCGCCCTCCTGTGGTGGCCCCCTTGGCTCAAAATTTGATTTGTTTATGTCACCATCTTGTGGTGTGTGTACTAATGAATATTTTCTGTAATAGAGGTGGCGCCACCCTAACACAAGTTCCTATACCTGCCTTACAAGTTAGCATTAGGGCCTCTTTATTAGAGTACTATTTATCGTTAAGGGGCCACGACAAGGGGGGTGCAGACCCTAACACAAGTTCCTATACTTGCCTTATTAGAATACCATTTCTAGCCATGGGGACCACGGCAAGGGGGCGAAGGTCCGAGAGCAAGTGCCTATATCTGTCTTATTTGATTAACATTTAAAACTTCCATAACGATGATAACGTAATGCTCTTCAAACAGAACCAAATTAACTAAACTCAAATGTGCTTTTTTATAGTATCTTCTTCCGAGGCCGACTTAAGCCATAAGAAATTCCCAAGGCCAACTCCAAGGCCTGGCCTATGGCCAACTTCAAGGCTAGTTGAACGTTACTTTTTCTCACGGTAAAATAAGTATGTTGCCGTTATTTTAAAGTAATTGTTGCATGTTTAATGCTGAAGGTGGACTTCAAGTTGAAATCGCTAGACATAAATACATGTTAACTTAAAAAAATTCCAAGACCACCACTTCTGCAAGATATCAATAATACAGTTAAACCATTTTCATTCATATTATATTAATTTTTAGGCTTACCTTGTATTATATTAATAGACATAAATACATGTTAACTTAAAAATTCCAAGGCCCACCGCTTCTATAAAATATCAATAATACAGGGTCAGTTCAAAATCTCATTCATTACAATGCATGAATCCTCCGTTTTATGTTAAAGTTGACTTTTTTACAATCTCGAGGTCCTTAATCAGATATTGAAAAAAATTGAGTTGGCATTTAAATTCAACCTTATGCAATTTTTGTTGGTAAATTATGCGCCGTATCAAAAATTGCATAGAACATAATCGATATGTTTAAGGTCTATGTCTGGGTATTTTGTATCAATAAACAAATTTACGTAATTTGGATTGTTAAAGTTGACGGGGTTATATAATTTACAAGGTGCCAATGGTGATTACGTCTAACATGGTGCTTAACGTGTAGACGTACCATAAATTAACGTGTTAATCTTTAACGACGTTATTGATGACATTAGATGTTAAGACATAACTAGGGTAGCGGTTTCATTTGGTACATCAAAATCTGTTGTTGACTGTTGGCCAGCAAATCAGAAAACATTTGCTCCATTGTACTCACTTAAAACGCTTTTTTTTTATTAATTTAGAATATTTATCTAGTCTCGATATGTACCGTGTTCGACGTCGATGTATTGTTATCATCCACCATCTACTTTTAAGTCTTACTTTTTCTTTTGGTTTTCAATAATATTGAACATTAAAAAAATACAAGCGCTCATATAATAAACCACTGCTCCCGCCTTAGAAACCATCTTGAATTTATGTACGTTAAACATCACATTAAATATAACACATGAATGTAGCCATTCAAAAGTATATAATCTAGCCCGTAATTTTTTCTCTCGTTAAATAACGCGTTTTTTCCCGTTAGACGTTAACGCAGATGTGGGCCTAGCGTTAAAAAGAAGATGGCAAATTATATAGAACGTGCGTGGACTACAGACGATTAAATGCAGTACCGGCTAAGCAAAAATTCCGGTCGCCTTTATTTGATGACTAGATAGACATGTTCGGAGATCACAAGTTCTTCATAACATTAGATTTCACGTCGGGATACTATCAGATACCAATACATGGCGATTCTATTAATAAAACCGCTTTTGTAACACCGACAGGCCACTATGAGTTCTTGAATATGCCGTTTGGCCTGGCCCTGTAATTTTCTCAAAGATTCATAAACACAGTTTTGAAGCATTTATTGAACAAGATTGTGTTTGCCTATTGGGAGACCTTATTATCCCAGGTCATACGATCACGAGAGCAATATCTAGACTGAGAATTGTTCTTGATGCGTCACGGGAAGGAAACCTGACGCTTAATTAAAAAAAAATAGAATGAATCCAATCAAGAAACACCTGTTTGGGTCGGCAAATAAGCGCGGACGAGGTACTACCAGCGAACCACCCCCCCACCCTCCGACGTTACAGAAGTTAGACAGTTTTTCGGTCATTTAGGATATTTTCGGAAATACGTTCGAAATTATGCTGCATTAGTAGGACCTCTCACTAGGTTGCTGAAGAAAGACGTAGGGTTTGTGTGGGAAAAGAACAAGAAGCCGCAATGAAGCAAGTTAAACATGTTCTTGTGACGCGCCCCGTATTATCTTTATTCAATCTTTGATTAAATACAGTTATATACAGACTCGAGTAGTCTGGAATTTGGAGCTGTGTTAGTACAGTTAAAGAACCATAAACTTGTGTAGTAACGTATTTTAGCAAACAAACTAGCCCAGGAATCCCTTATGAACTGTGGACTTTAGCGGTTGTGTTAGCATTAAAGCAATTTAGAGTGTATCTTTTAGGTATAGAATTCGTTGTAGTTACGGATTACAGTGCACTTAGGATTAGTTTATTGCTGCGAGTTGGTAGGTGGTGGTTGCAAATTCAAAACTATCCAAGCCTCCAAGACGACTAGTTAAATATGATCCGAGGAATACTTCGAGAAGGGATGTATAATACAGATACCTAACAATAGTTTGAAAATTATGAACTAAATGACGTCAAGTTGTACAGAAAGCTAGGGAGTGGTAAATTGTTATGTATAGGCTTGTCGATGGCAGATTTGTAAATTGTGCCACGACGACAGTGGAAATTTAGGTCCTGAAAAAACTTTAAAACGGGTTCTTGATAATTATTGGTTTCCGAGCTCCCGTTGGTTCGTACAAAAATATGTGAAATCGTGTTTATCTTTCCTTTATTATAAACGACCTAGTGGTACGAAAGAATGTTCTTGCACCACATACAGAAGGTTCCCCTCCCTTTGCATCCTTTACGTATCGATCCTTTGGTCCGTTGGAGACAAGCGTCTGCTAGTTGTCGTCGACGGATTCACAGAATTCTGTTTCATGGAGGCAGTCAAAAATACCAAAACGAAACATTAACCAGTATTGTTAAACATTATGTATGTCTTTAGTGCACCGCTCGCATCATATAAGATTGAGGAACAGTCTTCACGTCCGATACATTTAAGTTATTGTGTGAATCATACGGATTAAATATGCCCTCAATGTAGTGGTGACTCCAAGAGCGAATGGACAATCTGAGAAATATAATAGAACAATCCTGAACGCACTTTCGTGTACAGCCACAGAAGCAGCCGAAAATCGTTGGGATATGTGCGTTAAACAGCTCCAAGCAGCTTTGAATATGAGTTTCAATGCAGATATTGGCATGAATCCGTTGGAAGCATTAATAGGTTACAAGGGTAATAATATCTACATTAATGTAGATCTTAATATATTGATTTTATTTACTCGTAACTTACGTGAGTATTCTCAACGCAATTCAATCCCTCGGAGTTATCATTTGCAAGAGATGTATGAGAAAGAATGTAACAAATATTACAATTACCTTTCTGTATAATCTTATTTCTAGTGTACTCACCGGGGGTCTTTCGGCCCTAATCAGTTTGGGTCACCCTTGTACCTATTCGTGTTATTTCGAACAGCATGCAAGACACAGGCCGCCCACTTGCAGCATAGTTCGAAGGTATAGTGCCGTTCTCACAACTTATCATTAGGAGCTTTCGACATCAACGCCCAATCAAACGATACTCATATATCAACACATTGAGTCTACCGCATTAACTCAAATGACGTCACAATTTATATTAGCGCTCACATATTAACATGCATGTTTGCTACACGAATACATTATCAAAATGTTAGCTAACTCATATCTACACTTAACATGTATTTAGATATGTGTACTTCTCAAGACACATTCAACAATGTTTCTCATCATCTCCGCCTTTCTTTATGCTTACTTTAGACCATCATAAATAACAAGAAATAGATCGTTAGGGGATTAAGTCGAATAAGAGACGTAGAATAATATAAACTAATTTATTGCCAACCACCTTACATATAATCTAGTAAGAATAAAAAACTAAAAAAATATTTGCCGCTTTAAAATAGGAGCTGAGCAGAAGTGTGTCCCAAAAAATTATTGATGAACAAGCGAAACAAAAGCTACGATTTGACAAATCGCGAAAGAAGTCGAGAAAATACAACCAAGGTGAAGAAAACTGATTCACCATGCGAGGGAACTGGCAAGCAGCTTCTCCTTAAGTTTAAGGGACCTAACAGTAGAAGGACTGTTGTTCCCGTAGATCATGTTAAACCATGGATTGTGCTTATAGGTAATTGATATGCAGTTAAGATTTCTGATGCGAGTCATCTGGTAGGGTACGTACTAGAAGTACAAACCAGAATATGGATTTAAGGTGCTGATGTGAGTCATCCGGTACAATCCTTAATGATGTGCACTTGTAAATAATAAATGTAAATAGCATTTTACAAACATTATTTTTCATTATGTAATTGAAAAATTAATAAAACTTATAGATTTTTCAACGTCGAGTTCGTTGTATAGTAATTAAAATAGGGACCTCATAAATATGTCACGCATAATAAACTTAGGGGAAAGATGACGGACTATGACCTAATATATATGCTCGATTACTAATCTTCACTTAAAGAAATATTCGGTATGTAATTGAATGTTGTGTGAATAGTGCTATTCTCTTTTGTGCGTTAAAGGTGAGCATATCTAACTTGCATTAGTATTGTGCAAATAGAGTAATCATTTTTCTTGCATTGTTTATTGACACCTACTCGTACATTTAGTGTCATCATGTGTAATTAGTTTGCATGCGTGAGTACGACAATAATTGCTGTTATTAACGATATAATGTATGATTACATGATATGTTAAAGGTGTTATGTTAATGTTCACGAAGTGTGTGAATTTTAAATGTGACGGTTTTGTATCTATGATTGCTTGATACGCACGATGTGACGTTGCGTGGTAATTAATGTGCGTTCGTATTGACAATTTAAATACTGCCGGTCTCGTAAGCTATTAGGGATTAGAACCAGATTGACGTTAGAAGGCCTTCAGTATCTCGAAAGGGTTACGTTCACGCACGGGGTCGCTTTCCATGCCATGTAGCATGTGCCATTGGTCTGTCGTTAGAAGACCTCTGTATTGCATGGGGGATACGTATTTGGTCTGGATACCTATTAGTGTTAGTGCTTGCTGGGCATCTCGACCCACGTTAGAGCGCCTCCTTTATCTCATCGGGGTTACGTTTAGGCACAGGGTCAGTATCCACGCCATATAGCGTGTGGCCTTGGTCTGTCGTTGGAAGACTTACAGACCATTATCTATGAGGAGGGTGGTTTATGCACAGGAGGATACGTAGTCGCTCTTTACAGGAGAGTCTTGGGCACCCATCACGTTATGCACGAGGATTACGTAATCTGGGTCATTCCCCAACGTCAGAAGTCCTCCACTAATTCATTGCAGTTATGTATTCAGACTTAAAGATTGTTGCTTCGGTATGACGTTAGAAAACTCCTGCAGACCCTCTTCCTGTGAGGGTGGTGTAGTCATTAGGGGATACGCCATTGGGGGTAGAAGGACCTGGCGTGAGAAGCTCCTCATATTCATCGACAATGTTATCCCGACAGGGAAAGCAAAGCTATTGCGTACAATAGTTGATTGGCTTTAGAATTCTACAAAAACTGTAAAAGTATGAGTTGTTTTCTTTATAATTGCAGTGGATAAGCCAAGGGCAGTAATGGAACAATCCTGTTAGATGCCTTATCAAACCGGATTGAGTTTGGTGAGTGATAATAACAGTTATGCGATTATAGATTCGATTTATTGAATTGTGTATATACTAAGTAAGATCCTATTTCCTCTTAAAAATCAAAACTCGGGAGATTCTTACATATCAGAAGTGGGATTCTATTTGCCCCATACTTTACTAAGAGTGCTTGACTGTGTGGGTATGTGAATGATTACCCTTATCTGTGAAGTCACAGTAGATAGAACCTTGCAATGGGAAAACATAGTTCCAAATCGTCAGAGAAGCATAGAGAACGACGACATAGACGAAGCAGGTCTCCCGACAAATCCCGGTCACGGACACCTATCGCGTCGTCTAGTCGTGTGAGCGATGCATCTTCGATTGATCGACTCGCTGATGTAATAAGATCATTCGTTGGGAACATGGCGACTTCTATGGCGATTATCATTCCGCTGGGGAAGCGGTACCATTTGATCTAGAGGACAGAAACCAAGACATTCAAATTTGGCTTCGCAAAATGGGCAAACTGTGTGCAGTTTTTCAGTGGTCTGAATAATCAACTATTTACCATGTCCTTTTGAAATTACGCGGGTTGGCGGAGGCATGGTATAAAGGTTTACGCACTGTAAAGCTTAGTTGGACTGAGTGGAAACAAGAGCTTGTCCAAGCGTTTCTACCAACGTGAGATTTTTACCAACGCCTAGAAAAGATGATTTATAGACAAGGAATTTGGTGAGAGCTACGGCAAATATTATGAGCTGGTGGTGACATGCAAAATTTCGGACACAGACATCTTGGCTTGGAGAAATTCAAGATGCGATCTTCCAGAATTCGATAAGGGCGGTAAATTTTCAAAAATCACTATTTTCGTGCACTGCCCAGTTCTTCTACCGAAAGGAAACCCCATGCAGTTTCTAAACGTGGGAAGGTCTTGAACAGCAAACAATATAAAGTCAAATGGTTCATATGCAAACGACGAGGTCATAGAGCTTATGAGTGTACTCGAAATAAAAAAATCACATGCAATTACTGCAAGAAAACGGGTCACGATGAGTCGCATTACTACAAGAAAAGAATTCCATCTACGACTCCCTCTATGTTACGACTATCCTCGGGAGCGAAATTCCGTCCGGGTGACAAATATTTCCAGGACGCCCGTATAAACGGTGTTCCAGTACGAGAATTTTTAGACATGGGCAGTTCATGCAACATTATAGGCGAGGCAGAAACGAAAACCTTAAAACTTTATGTGAATAACGAGGACGTTATTCATATTTGCGGGTGTGGCAAAGGGTGTGCTGCCACTTTAGGCAGCACTAATTTTTATTCTGGGGGTAGCCCTCGTAGAAACAAGTGTGAAAGCACTTGTTCTTGACTACACCCACGAATTACCATTATTAATCGGTCCACCATTTATGAAACAGCCAAATCTTTTAGATGTTAAGGATCATAGTATCGCAATCTCGATACAATTAAAAAATAACGCAATGGGCAACGTGAGATCATCTGGGTCACGTACCAATTAGAGGTGACGATGATTATCTGGGAGACCTGTATGTAGACGCTAGTATGAGACTTAAAGAAAGGCGACAATGTTGCACCCTCTGCACCGTCCTACAAATCCGAGCTGAACAGGATGCTCCTCTACCAGTCATCAATTTGTCAGACACTGCCCTACAAGTAAAAACTGGACGCCCGTTGGCCGGCATGCAGGAAGATCTTCCTAGCGATCAAGCTTTACGTGTGGACAATGCAAGAATTGTCCATTGAAAATGTTCAGATGGAACCAATAAGCACTGAACAAACCGAAGCACTACGTTTTGCACAAGTATTGCTGGATCTAGGCTGTGCGAAGTCGGGTGAACTGAGCATACATCTAAGAGAGGAGAAACCTTTCACATACCGACCTTATCGTATGTCCGAATTGGAGAAAGGAAAGTACGCACCATATTAGTTAGTGAAGAAAAAGAATGGAGAAGATCGAATGTGTGTAGATCATCGCAAATTAAATGACCACACTGTGAAGGAATTTTATCCGCTGCCTCGGATTGATGATCAGCTCAATCGCTTACACGGATACAAAGTATCGATTTTTGATCAGGAATACCATCAAATACCAGTAGCAGTAACACTGAAAGGTACGTACGAGTATAACCGCATGCCCGTCGGATTATCGAATGCACTTGCCGTTTTTTAAAGGCTAATGAATAAAGTTTTTGCTCTTGCCAGAAAAATTGCTGCAGTATATTTAACGACATTTTATTGTGTACACCTACAGCAGATGAAGGGTTGTAGAACCTCAAATTGGCGCTAAAGCTCTTCCGGGAAGAAAATCTAGCCCTAAACCTAGAAAAATGTACCTTCTTGATGACCACGGTAGGTTACTTAGGATTCTAAATAGGTGAAGAAGGTGTGAGACCCAAACGAAGGAAGACAGTTTCAGTGGAAGAATTTCCAACATCAACCAATGTCCATCATGTTCGTCAGCTTCTGGGATTTACGGGTTACTTCCGACAATTTGTGAAAGACTATGCTCGATTCCAGAGCTCTAACCAGCTTTACAAGGAAGGAAGACAAACATGGAAGTAGTTTGCAGAAGAGCAATTAGCATTCGAAACTCTAAAGTCGACATTAACTAGTAGGCCGTTGTTGGCGTTGTATGGCCCGAAAGCTAGGATTGAAGTACTGAAGCCAGCAGAATTTGGCTTGATGGTATATTGTTACAAGAGCAAACAGACAAAAGATTACATCCAGTCGCCTACTACAGTCGACAGACCACAATTGGCGAAAGAAAATTTCATTTATACGAGTTGGAAACTGTGGCGGTTGCTGAAACGATTAAAAAGTTCAGGGTATAGCTTCTGGTTCTGGAATTGATCGTAGTGACGGATTGTAATGCGCTAAAGACAACTAGTGCCAAAAAGGATATAAACCCGAGAATAGCAAGGTGGTGGTTGAAACTGCAAGAATACACTTTTACAGCAGCGTACCGACCAGGAAGGCGAATGGTAAAATCCGTCCATTATGAAGTTCAAGCCGAAGAGACCTTTGAAGGCGATTGGATATTGTCAGCTCAATTGACGGACCCGAAATTATAACATATGCGAAGAACACTCTTGAAGCCACCTGAAACTATCGAGGAACAAAAGATTTACGAGAGTACGCTTTACGAAATGGCCGAGTACATCGAATAACCGCCAGGGGTCTCTCTGGGCCATTCTGCGAGGAACGCGACTTACTGATCATTAATGGCTCCCTTGAATGAAGAGCTATGTGGAACGTTATATCGCGTGGTGCATGCCGGAAGATCGGCGGGAAAAAATGAAAGGTTTCTGAATCCTGTGGGGAAAATATCAGTGCCATTCCACACACTACATATTGACGACTTGGGCCCTTTCCAAAATCAAACCAAGGAAATGAATATTTATTTACCGTTGTAGATGCTTTTATAAAAACTATTATGAAACCAGTTCGATCTACCGCTACTCGATACGTCGTCATTGCGATGCTGGAAATTTTTAACACATCAAAGTATTTGCAATGCCGTTGCAACACCTAGCACCAATGGTTAAAATATGCGCTTCAATCGAACTACTTTGAGCGCACTCCTGACTTCCACGTTGGAAGAGGTGAGGTGGGACATGAATGTCGCAAAAGTGTAGTATACCATTAACACCATGGTGAACAAAACCGCAAACAGAACGCCATTAGGGTTACTATACGGATACCGGCGTAGGCCCAGAGTTGGCGGATACACTCAAGTTTATACCCGAAGTTATTGAGGATATAATTTCAATGAGGGGAAAATGCCGTCAAGAAGATTAAAGATATGCAGATGAAACAAACGAAATATTTTGATAAGAAGCGAAAGAGGCCTCATGTATACGGTAAGGGTGATATTGTTTTCATACAGAAACACGAAATCCCTGCTGGGGCGAGAAGGAAATTGCTGCAGAAGTATAGCGGGCCAATCATAGTCAAGGAGGTGTTGCCAAACGATCGATACGTCGTTGTCGACATGGAAGCGCCACAAAGAACCGAAAAACGTGCAACATATGAGAAGGTGGTTGCAGTTGAAAAATTCGACAATGGGTTCCTCCCGGTGCTTTTTCGGATGCTACCGACAGTGACAGTGGTTCGGAAGATGACAACCACTTCGAGGGCGAAGGTTGATGTAAATAATAAATTATTTGCCATTATGTAATTGAAAGTTAATAAAATTTATAGATTCTTCAATACGTTCGTTGTATGGTAATTAAAATAAGAACCTCATAAATATGTCACGCATAATAAACTTAGGGGAAAAATGACGGTCTATAACCTAACAGAGGGGTGGATAGCAATATCGATGTTACAAGTTACTAATATTGATTTAAAGAAATGTTCAGTATGTAATTGAATTTTGTGTGAATAGTGCTGTTCTCTTTTGTGCGTTAAAGGTGAGCATTTCGAACTTACATTATTATTGTACAAATAGAGTAATCATTTTTCTTGCATCGTTTATTGACACATACTCATACATTTAGTGTTATCATGTGTAATTAATTTGTATGCGCGAGTACGACAATAATTGCTGTTATGAACGATATAATGTATGATTACAAAAGATGTTAAAGGTACCTTACAATAGTGTTATGTTAATGTTTACTAAGAAGTGTGTGAATGTTAAATGTTACGGTTTTGTTTCTATGCCTGCTTGATGCGCATGATGTGACGTTGTGTGGTAATCAATGTGCGTTCGTATGGACAGTATAAATACTGCCGGTCCTATACCTATTAGGGATGATTAGAACCAGACCGACGTTATAAGGCCTTCTGTATCTCGTGGGTGTTACGTTTAGACGAGCGGTCATAATCAATACCATGTAGCATGTACCATTGGCCTGTTGTTGGAAGACCTCTGTTTTAAATGGGGAGATACGTATTTGGTCTGGATACCTAATCTTGTTGGATGTCTTGACCGATGTTAGAGGATCTGCTTTATCTCATTGGGGTTACGTTCAGGTACAGGGTCAGTATCCATGTCAAGTAGCACGCGGCCTTGGTCTGTCGTTGGAAGATCCTTGTAGACCGTTAGCTTTGAGGTGGGTTGTTTATGCACATGAGGATACGTAATCTGGGTCCTTCCCCAACGTGAGAAGTCCTCCATTAATTCATTGGAGTTACATATTCGTACTTAAAGATTGTTACTTCGGCCTGACGTTAGAAGACTTCTCCAGACCCCCTTCCTATGGGGGTGGTTTATTCATTGTGGATACGTAATTGGAGGTAGGAGGACCTGGCGTGAGAAGGTCCTCAGATTCATAGACAGTGTTACCCCAACAGGGAAAACACAGCTAATGCGTAAAAAATATCTGATTGGCCTTAGAATTGTACACTAACTGTAAAAGTACGAGTTGAGATTGGCCTAGTCAGAGATGCTCTTTGTATTTTCTTTATAATTGCAGTGGATAAGCCAAGAGCAGTAATTGCACAATCCTGTTAGAGGCCCTATCAAACCGGATTGAGTTTGGTGAGTGATAATAAAAGTTATGCGATTCTAGATTCGATTTATTGAATTGTGTATATACTAGGTAAGATCCTCCTTTCTCTTAGATATCAAAGGTACGGAGATTCTTATACACTTAAGGTTGCTGATGTGAGCCATGTGGAATGATATGCACTGAAGTTTAGTGATGTGGGTCATTTGGTAGGGTACATATTAGAAGTACAAATCAGAGTGATATGTACTTAAGGCTGATGATGCGAAAGAAGGATATGTATTTAAGGTTGATGATGTGAAAGAATGATATGCACTTAAGGTTGATGGTGCGAAAGAATGACATGTACTTAAGGTTGATGTGTCTCGTTTGGTAGAGGACACGTTAATAGTACAAAACAGAATGATGATATGTAGTTAACATTTATTACTTATGACGTGAGTCATCTGAAAATTAAATTGCATGTTTGCATTTACAGATGATGATCCGGAAGAATCTGAGGACAGATTAGAAGTTTAGGATGGACGAATGTTACGATGTTTTATCGTTAATGGAGCGTGCACCAACAACAGTCTCATAATATTTAAAATTGGCAGATTTATTATATCCAGACATAAACCAATGGAGATTACTGCGACGTAAAAGGGGCCAGGGCAGTCGAGAAAAATATTATAATAAACAAAATAGATTCTGGTTTTAGGAATTGTAAGGTTCACGCGTTATGGAATCGTTTTGTTCGCAATCATAAGTGTTGTTTAGTTGCATGTTTATTGTCTTATTAAATATAATTTCATACAAAATTATAAAATAAAATAAAATTTATGCCGTTATTTTTATAGGTACATTAGTTTAAATTTTACATAAACTTTATTTTTAAATATTTCGTTATTTTAACATCCAGAATGAGGTTAAATGCGTAATAGATAAAACTACAAAATAAATTTTCTTGTTGTAAACTGCCCTCAGTTTTGTTACATGGTTTCAGTAATTTGTATTTATATGATTGCGTTGATTTATGTCCAAATTAGTTTACTAGGTATTATGAAAATAGTACCAAATAAAGGTGTGTTATACGAGCGTTGTCCTTTTATTTCAAACTCGTGAACATGAAAGCATGTCACATGCTTTTAAAATAATTAAAATGTTATAAAAACTCCTACACCAGTGTTAGGAAAAAATCTGTTTACAATTTTTATTATGTAGTACTAATTAACTAAGTAATGACTCTCCTGTAGCTGTTTTTCAGTACCTAATTTAGTTTTCAATATTATGATTATAACAAAATACCTATATCATTACAATTTGTATAAATAATGCTATTATATTTACAGATTTATTTTGGAATTTGGGTAACAGTTTGCGTAACTGGTTCTTGGGTTGGTGCTACACATTGCGTTAAGTATCTTTTTCTAAGAAGACAACTCGATAATGATGATGCAGTTTTCATACCACACGACTTAGTTGGATTGAACATTACAGCATTTTCGAGACAATATGTAAGTAATTACAGTAACTATTTTTTTAATTTTATTTTACGTTGGTAGGTATACAATCACTGATCTTTAACTTAACTGGTGCAGCGTGCAACGATAAATCCATGCGTTTGTGATAAATTGAAATGAAAGCAACACTTTTTGTACTTGCTTGTATGATTTCAGGTTTTATTCAATCCAACTGCTCTGGGAGAGGTTTATTTTAGAAACATATGCAAATGCATTAAATTTAAATTATAATTGCGACAAATCTTACGTAAACTTACCTTTGATATATATTCATTAATAATGGACTCGTGTATTACGAGAATTTTTGCGGAAAGGATGAGTCGCAGCAAAGGCCGCTTATCCTGATCGTTTAGGTGCATGCAACAATGTTACTCTTTATCTGTGAATGACAAACAAAGTACTCGCCAGGCGGCCTGCGCCCTGGGTTACTCTGGTACGTCCCTTATCGGCCTCAGCAATAATTGTGTCAGCAGGGCAAATGCGTTTGTCTCGTAGGAGCTCGCTCTAAATACTTGTTAATTAATTAATACGCCACTATGCAGTTTAGGATACAAGTCCGCCCCAGTCCCCGCTACGGGGCTGCAAAGCCATTGGACCGTTAACTAGTCCATGTCTCTTATTGTCCTGCCTGGACATCCAGAACGAGTTCACCCCCTAACTGGTTCGCTAGCAATAAGTCCTTAATTTCACATTGTGCTATCCAGAAGACAGCGCCTTTCAACGGATCGCGGTCGCTATCTGCTACCGTGACATGAACCCATGCTAATTAAGCATTAACTGATACAATAAGGGTTCAGGAATATATCCGGATATCTGCCAGGGGTTTTACAAAATTACAACAGAAGCTCATAACAAATACGACAATAAATAGGTAGTTAGCAAACAATGCCAAACATATTCACTTCAGTAAACACTTTCAATTTAAAAATAAACACCTTTCAAGAACTTAAGACCAATCCTTGTGACTTCTACCTCACAACTGATGTTCATTCTAGACCACCCTCAATAACCCTCGATGTTTGCTGATGAATTATGACCGGTCGGCTATATTTAAGCTTTGTTAAATAAGGTGTCAATCATAATGACCTTTTTATACTTAGCATTTACAATTTAATATATTCATCTTATACTAACTTAACATTTATTTCTTCAGATTTCGTTCATTTTATAATGACTGTTTGAATAATGATTCTTATTGACGCACCGTTTTTAAATTGGCAGCGTTGTAGTAATAACAGGAAATCAAAATATGCTACAATTTTCAAACAGTGTTTTAGAATTGGGAAATGGATTGGATGAAGAATGAATATGGAAGATGTCAAATAAAGTATTCAACTGAATTAAAACATACGCATTCACTGTAATATGATATCCTTGATTATATATATATATATATATATATATATATATATATATATATATATATATATATATATATATATATATATATATATATATATATATATATATATATATATAATTATTCCTAAACGTATTTCAAATTTAGAGACTTATTAATTTTGTACAAAATTCGAGAATTTTTGCAATGTCCATAATATTATTTTGGATTATTACTTGAGCAGATCCACAAACAAGTTTGTGGTTTATAAATTAGTACTTGAACAGAAACTGCTAACCTCCCTCTCTTGACTTAACAAAACTATAACATAAGTAAAACCAGTCTATGTTGAGCTCATTTATAATTTTTTTTTAATTTTAGATAAAAATTTAAAAAAGGTTAGTATTAAACAATGAAAACGTCTGCAAAGTAGTACTTGCTAGTTAGGCATAGAGAAAATAAAATATTCAAAGGTAGACACAATGTATTTGAACAGTATCATTAACAAAAACTAAAAATGATAAAGTTTTAAATATGCGGCCATAAATTAGTACGAATACCATAACCAATATGTGCTGGTAGGTCAGTGGAATCATAAAATTTTTTCAGGGGGTTTTCCTAATACACATATAGCGGCATGATCACTGCGTATTCGTACACCATGTGCGGCTACTTAGGGTAATGCTGGGGTAGTAACTTCCCCATCAGAGCTCTAACTCTGTTCGTCCGATC
Source organism: Vesta saturnalis (assembly GCA_036346205.1). Lineage (NCBI taxonomy): Eukaryota > Metazoa > Arthropoda > Insecta > Coleoptera > Lampyridae > Vesta > Vesta saturnalis. The sequence continues at coordinate 97,899 of JARFJB010000103.1, forward strand.
CTATGCTAACCGCACCCATTCTTAATCCTACCATACATATATACTTAATGTATGTATGTTGGGAATTCAATGGCCGAAGAAGCTTGGGGAGGGAATGAAACACGTTGACTTTTACTTTTTTATCCATCATATAGGTGTCTTGCTATTATGTAATCATTACAGTAATTCGGTTGCGATAAGTTGACCAAAACTAGGATATGCCATCTGATGACATGCATGGTAATATTGAACCGATTCCAGTTCCGTCATCGGAGAAATGAGTTGCATATACATGTAGGTTAATAAAATTACGTCACTCTGCCTGATGACACGCAGTTGCATTATTTGGAGGTGTAATCTGTGCGGAAATATATGTATGTGGAGGCATGTGTTTTCTATACTACATCTAGTTAGGTTAGAGATTAGTGTGTACAACATTATCTGCCTCATTCGCTACAGAAAATAAATTTATGTGCACTTGAATATGGTTCTTAAGTGATTTATTTAAGATTAATAACAACTTTGATAATGTATAGGTTATGTTAATGATAGAGAAACTAGATTTGTGCTTTCTCGGTTGGAACACATGCATACACGTACACGCACACATGCACATACGTACGCACGCACACATGCGCACACGCACACACAGTGAGAAAGAGAGGGGCAGACGTTGTTGTTATTTTTGAAAAACCACTTTTTCTGACTCAGGGGCCTCATATTTCGGTTTGTTATTTCAATTTCGACCGATAACAACTTTCCCTTTAGGTAGGATAGGTAATAAGTGAATTTGGTTACGGGTTCCCAATACCTCAATGTCACCGTTTTCGAAAAAAGACAATTTTTTTCAAATTTTTATCTAATCTGTTGAATCAAACACGCATGTTGCTCAAATTTCGGTATGATATGACTGTAGGGGTCACTGTGATGTAACGTCACGATCAATAGCGGCACATTCTTGAACGCATTTTTAATCTGAATGTTGTAGATTTTTTAATTCTTTCTAGCGTTTATGTTTTTTTAGAATAGATATTGTGTTAACGAAATGTTACATTGGATATTTTATTGTTCTTTTAATCAATCTTATTTACATATAATTAAAATACTTATCTTTTGGGTGTTAAATCCTGTCTATTTATCTCTTATACAGGTTTAAACGTTTGGATAATAATTACTGTTATTCCCCTCAGTAAATGAAAATGGCAGTGAATCGGAAGAAACAGGCAAGAAAGGGCCGGAAGCTCAGTGGAATAATGGTGGTGGACGTGTTATTAATTTGGGATTCGGATAGCTGGTAATACATAAGAAACAATAGGAGAAAGTCAAATTAAATGGGTGCTAGTTTATTTATAGTCAACAATATCGGGTTTTAAATACCTATATGCGAATATTTCACAGCTAAGTTCAAAACAAACAAAATACTCACTTACCTTACGTCGCATAAACCAGGTGAATCAGTAAATTAAAAGACCTGATTTGGTGTTTCCTGTAAAGATTCAAGACATTTGCACGTAATCAAAATAAAAGAACGTGCTAATAGACGAGATGATCGGTCATCAACCTGATTTATTCTAATTTTACATTACGGTTAATCTCATTAGTAAAATTTTATGTATAAAAAAATAAAATAAACTAGAAATTAAAAAATAGCAAACAATCTAATAGACAAATCTCTCACAAATTATTACGTTAAAAGCTTTAATCGAATTTATAAAAAAACAAATAAACGTCGCCGCTGTACGGTCGTGCAAATCAAAAATAAACAGCTCAGTAACATAAACGTACTCAAAATATCTTTTAAATGTATGTAAATCATGATAACGCTGTGAGGCAGGAATGAAATTACATATAATCTTACACTCGATAACGAAATAGTATACTCAAGTTCATTAACACTATCTACGTATATATTACACGATAATATAAAAAAAGAACTTATCAAATCGCAAATAAATTTACTTGCGGAAGGTAGTAAAGCGCGACTTTTCTTAGTTAAAATTCTACCTATTAATTCGGGAACACTCTTACAAGGTTAAAAATTCCCAAGATCATCTATGTATCATAATTACCTTAATTTTAGTTAACACCTTAAAGTCATAATAATGACATCTAAAACATAAATTTGACAAATTTTCGTAATGTGAATTTTGGTGTACAGTAATCAGAATAAAAAAGTAACACACAATATGTAATATTAAGATAAGCGGTTGAATACACTTAACCGCCGGAAGGGCATCTGTACAATAGTATACACAAAAGAAAGCGTATACATCCGACTAAACAAGTACAAAAAACAACTTCATTAAAATCATCAAAAAAAACACAGAAAAGTATTTAACTTAATTTGCACCAAATTGATCAATCTAATTCCTTGTTTTTATGTCACAGCGGTGAAGGCAATTCCCACACAATTGACCCTTGGTAATTGATCGACGGGTACCAATAACTCTTAGATCTCCTTCTGTGGACACGGCGTTCCAGCACCGGCAACTTTACTATCGTCAAATTTCCACTATCCGACTATTTTTAAATTATATTTACAAGAATTTAGTGGCGAAAACATTTAAGCTAAGACCAAGTGATTTTATAACTGCTTCATCTGGTTTAATACACACAAACATTAATTTATTTACAAAAATTTTTGTATTTTATATAAATTTAATACAGCGATATCCATTTACAGCAACCTTTTATCTGTCTGAACAGATGTGGACGCGGACGTACTTTCTCGATACACAAATAAATTTACCAAACTCTATGGTATCGCAATCCGCTAAAGCGCGATTTTACTCCAACAATGCGGAAAGCACTAAAATATACACAATTCCTCTTCAATGGACACTTCTGACCAACGAATAATAACATAAAAAATGTCCCTGTGATGATTGAATTCTTTTTAAAATCCACACAAGGTGAACGAAAAAATTCCCTCACGATAGCTTTAAGTAACCCGGGTAGACCGTAGGTAAATTCTGTGCGTTCTAAGCTTACATTGTTTGACCTCTTTCCTTTACAGCCTTACTTTTAACCAACTGACTGAAAAACTAAACTCCCTTTCCCCACAAGATCACGGCTTCTTAATCGTTTAATTAAAAAATCTTCCATACTAAAATTGTATAAGGGACATTTCCTAAGAAAAAACAGACTTGTATCGAGATACGCACATCCTGTTTCTCAATAAGAAACCCTGTTATTCAAATAAATTTTTTATTACTTCCCAAATAACAACTCAATGCATAAATGAACTGATAAACTTGAAAAAAAATGCAGAACTATTGAACCGATAAATGCATTTAAAAGTCAACTATGGAATCGAAGGAAAGATGCTATTCGATCAAACCGCACTAGGTATCGTGTAGGCCCATCGAAGTACGCGGGTTGCTTACACACACACACACACACACACACACACACACACACACACATATATATATATATATATATATAAATAGATTGATATTTATCACTGTCATGAAAACTCTGAGATATGAGAAAATTTAAGGTAGCTGTTCATAGGCATCTATTGGCAATTCATTATCCCTCTATCCATCCTCCTAAGTGTTCCTGAGTGCTTTAGCACGATAGGTCTTATTTAGCCTGTTCAGGTCCACAACCATAAAAAAAAAAAAAAAAATTACCCAATTTAGAAAAATAATAAGTTGGTTTATTAATTTTTAGATCAGCACATTAGTTCGTTTTTGATAAATTTCAAGGCTTGACAATCAGTGCTTTTTCATAATTCAAATGTTCCATATTTAATTTTACTTGAACACTTTCTTTTTAAAATCGTATTTGAACCTTCGCCAATATGAATGAATGTAATAATTCAAACCTCAACTTTAGCTTCATTAATATCTGGTTATCAGTGTTGTATATTTATTGACTGTAAAATAATTCCAGATAATTAAATTTTGTAATCCATCTGGCTCAATAAGCAATTTCAGGTCAATCATTAAGTCCAAAATATCCAAAGATTGATTATATTTAATCGGTATACTCCTTTAGTTATTTCACATAAAGAAGCAATGAAATCTTATCAGAATTTGAACAACTAATTAAAAAGAAATTAGTTAAATGACGGATCTGTATTACCTATCTTCAGAACAAAAAAATACAGACATTGCCTCGAAAAGCACTAAATTAAAATCACCAAATCTTATATCTCAACACATGAAATCAGGTAACAGAGTTTGATTATCCTTGATGCTCGAATAAAATTTAACTATCTAAACAATAACATCTCTAAAGATAATTAAACTACTATCATTAAAAGAAAAACTAACTAATCTTACAATTAAATTTCGCAATCCTTTGTCCTGCAGAAATTGATGTCCATTAGAGGTGGTTTACTTCAAGAAATCCTTTAATATGCACGCACACTTGTCACAAAGAACAGAGGATGGCTGTAATATCTATGTAACTTGTCCGTCGCACCATCCATTAACCCGAAGAGTCCGATATTCACCTACGCCTTCAGCGTATTCACGAATGGGGCAGTGAATTTCTTATATGCCCTTCAAATTAAATATTTTTCACAGGAAATATTTACTTTCACTTCAAGATTACAATTATTAAATATTTTTATATAATCGATTTAGTACTGTTAACGATAATGTTAGATCGCACGTTTCAATGCTTAACACTTTTAACTTGATGTTTGCTGTTTTACTTTCAGATCTGATTGAACACTTTCAATTTTGAAAGAAAAAATCGCTAGTATTTTCTTTTCAATTCACAATAAAACCATTTATTTGTAAATGTTCAAATACTACATCCCCAATATGGTTTTTGCAGTCAACTAATATTTACTGCAGCACTAATTGTTTACAAACAAAAATCAGCACTCGTGCGTGATTCCCCTTTATTGTAGCTCTTTAGTCGAGCGACTTCCCTTATGCATTCATTTTTTCATTTTAATCGATAGGACTACGGTATACCGGACTATACCTTCATCGGACCTTGCTTTATTAATGGCATAGTATCTACATGTCATTTCATTCCTACCTAACTTAAACTAGCTATGTAACAACAAATAGGCATATATCTACATGGTGTAATATTTCATTTCACTCAACACAGCACGATCTTCGCCTCTTGAGCCTCGTCACGTCATTGTCGTCGTAGTTCCATAGTCCCGCGATGACGGGATTTGGATGGGCCGCTAGTACCATCTCCTGGTTGGCTGCGGCGGTTTTCATGAAGTCTATTAGGGTGGGGTACTTGTGGAGTCAGTCGTTCCTGACGTACCAGGGAGCGTCGGTGATGATATGGATGGTCTGAAGGCGCTTGATGGTCGAGACGGCGTATGCCCAGCTTCAGTAGGTCAGCATGATGATCGTCTTGTAGATCATCATCCTGTTGTCGGTCGTTGGACGCTGTTGATGAGCGGATAAACCTTCTTGATGATGCCGTAGGCCTTGGCTCTTCTGTCTGCGAGGTACTGGTTCTATCGGAGCTTTCAACGGGGAAAGCTAATAGTGTACGTACACATTATGATTTTAGTGTTAATAGCAATTACAATTTTAATATCCGAAATCTATTTCATTACTAAATTTGATTAGATCTTTAACTTATATATCAAGTTTACAGTTGTAAATCTTTTACTCCTTTTAAATTAAAGTGCCACGTACAATATAATTTGATTAAATTTTGTAAATTTGTTCTTTGATTATGACATTTTTCAATGTTTACCTTCGTACGTTGTTTCTGATCATTCTCATCAATAAATATTTAGTGTAGCGCTATGATTTCGTAGACACGTGAAATTGAGAGTTTTTATGTTAAACCCTACAAATGTTAAAAACTATTCATTTTAGCGATTAAATCTAAAAATTCTGAGAAAGGAATATTTTTTTGTGGCCTTAATTTTATGGCGCAGGTGTGTAAGCGAAAATTTGTTTAAAGCGCGTATAAATCCTATTGTATGGTATATACAGATTTTATTCAAATCCAACCTACGAAGCACAAAGTTACTTTACTCAATCGTTTTCTCACCGCGTGCACTACCTTTGAGTGATTAACATTTTGCTGCGTTATACCACAGACAACATATACTTATGTTGTCTATGGTTATACTATACAAAATGTTTACTATAATTAAACAGAAAAGTCAGATAGAATCGAAGAAAATTATCTAGTTAAGAGTAATCTCCGATTATATTTTAATTACCGCAAATTTCAAGTAGCAAAACCACCACATTAATGAGCAGTCTTGTCAAATTAGCATTTAAAATAACTGATGTTTTGATTTAAAATGCTTAAAAGTATGTATATGTCGCTCGCTAAGTGTTTTTTTAAATTGCTTATGTAAATTTTGTGACCTAGTTTTAAACCGCTATACATCCAAGATGATCCTTTTGTGATCACCTTACGATATTAAAAGGGGATACATGTTAAAGAACGTTATTTATAGATTTGATATTTCACGTCGTATATTTATAAATACCTGCATACTTACTCTAAAATGATGGCTGTTATTCACGCGGATGATGTTTAAATGAAATGATTCAAGTGAATAACAGCCATTATATGCGAGTAGAATACGATACTTTGTCCACGACGATACAATATTTTTGAATTTTACAATTGAAGAAATTATGTGCTAAAGTAGGGATTTATTTATTTTTAACGTTTGTTTAATCTATATATATGTATATATATATATATATATATATATATATATATATATATATATATATATATATAACACAAGAAATGTTTCTACCTGTGTCCGTTATACACTTTGAAACCATCCATCCGATCGTCATGAAACTTTGGGAAGCTATTGAGTACACTACCGCGAAGGTTTTACAATATAATATTATTTAGTTATATTGAAAGTAACGTTTGAACAATTGCTTAAGTTAATCTTTGGACATAGCAACGTGACTTCAAAATTTATATCTGATTATTTTCACTTTGATTGCATGTGATACAGTTTATATATATTATCTATGTATTATTTGAACCAATTTGGAATGGAATTGACCCTTTGATGGAAATCAATAATTTGGTAATTTAAATATCAGTGGTATTATGCTGACTTTGTATTGGAGACTTAATATTGGGTTAATCCAGCTGTGTGTATTTGAATTCGTCAGCCTTGGCTACGGCTGTGCTCATCGCCGTGTCGTTTCAATAGATGTTATATCTCCGCCAGCGTTGATAAGCAGCGTTGCGACAGATCTGCGGAACTATGTCCAGAATAATTTTGTTCGGTAATTTTAAATAGACGTGGCTTCAAATATCTTCTCATTCTGTAATTTTTAATTCACTTCTTGAGCTGCATTCATACAGTTTCGATAAATATTATAATAGTACATCTGTTGTACAATTTGGAATGCGAATTGACCTTTCATGAATTCTTAATATTTGGTAATTAATTATCGGTGGTACTGTATCTATTTGTATTGAGTAATTTTGTCATAGCTGTTTACGCATGTAGCCTTTGGCTCCAAGATCTTGCAACTTCACTCCGTGTCGTTTCAAAGCATGTTACATCTCATTAGCCAGCGTTGACAAGCAGCCGTTGCATTCCCAGTTTCTAATGCAACCTTAAAAAGAAATTACATCTGAATGTAATATGATTCGGCAACAAATATTTAAATCTACTTTTGTTAAAGTACGTATCATCATTTAGTAAGAAAATCATTAATATTTTCAGGAGAAAAGTCATAGTTTCAGGTTGAAAGTCTTCAGACTTTCGTTTTAGCAATGCTTCGCAATTCCATAATTTTCTATATTTTCCATGATGTATATTAATCGTACTTCTAAGCATTGAATATTGGGACCATAGTGTCAATGGTTATATTTAATAGATAATTCTGTAAAATATCCCAATAAAACGGATTCCGAGAAGAAGTTTGTTTTTCTGCCCGTTCTCCAATGCATGAAAGATTCATGGGCCGCCAAATACACTTTTCTCAATTTTTCGGGCAACAAGCTTAGTGAGGCGCTTTTATGTTTGGCGGTGTGGAAGAAATCTCGTGTTTCACTATAACAATCAATATTTCTTCTTTGTATTAGATAATTAACTTCAAAATACACTTAAATGCAAACGTCGTTGGACGTTTCAATTTAATGCATGTCAAATATCATATTGCCGACTACATACTTGATAATATTGAAAGTAGGTACATTTTATATTTAAAAAGTAGCGAACAATCATTAATCACTGGTTACTAGTGAATAATGATTAATCACTGCTAGTAATGAAAAATGTAAATCATTATAACTGAAAAAACACATGTATAATGAGTGTATTTTAATATCGTTGTGGACAAAGGTCTATAATTATATATAAATCATAATATAATGGTACGCGTTAATATTTTCTGCATTAAAATAAAGCTGCTTACCCTATTGACGCAGCAAAGTAAATTCAAATTCCAATGTATTTTATAGGTACCCATTTTATAATGGGTAATCCAACATACTTTATACTCTCATGAATAATGATTCCATCTAGCGCGACAATTTATTTAATTTATTAGTCGCTTTTAGAATTTTGTGTTCAACATAGGGCCGTAGCTAGGGGGTTAGGGGCGGGTCTCTAAAAGAGAAAGTTGCCGACTCTAGAAAATAATTAGTCTACTAGAAAAATGTGGCATTATAAAAATATACCATTTTCTACCATCTTAAAGAAGAGCTCACAGTCGTAAAAAATATTTAAAAATAAAGAAGTTAAAGAACAGGATATACTTAAAGTACTTTATAATCAACGTGAAGCCTTTAACGCCACGTACCAATTGTATGCGACTGTTTTTGTATTTGGCTGTAGCACAGCTGCCAATGGGTCTTCATTTTCTACATTAACTCGAATAAATCGACTACAAAGGTGTTCAATGACTCATCAGAGAATGGGAATTCTTGTATATTTAGCTTTTGGGAGTAAACAAACAAATGCCATAAACTTTGATGTGTTCTTGCACCAATTTAATGATAGAAAAAACAGGAAACTTCAATTACTTTACAAACAAATTTTTAAGTTTATATTTAGAGTTTTATTATAGCTCTATTTTGTTTAACTATTTTATTTTATTTCTACAATAAAGTTTTTTTTCATTTTTTAGTGATTACATAAATCAAAATACGTTTGCCCCCTCCTAAAACTTCAATTGCCCCCTCTGAAATCAAAACCTGGCTGTAGAGCTGGTTCAACAAACTCAAATTTGATGTTAATATAACCATATTTAATCCAGGACTGGTGCAATAATGAATGATAACCCATATAATACCATATTTTGTCCGGTAACGAAAATGCAAGAATCTTGTTTTTAAAATTAAAAAAAGTTGTCACTGTTGATCTTTTCACATTACTCCGTGTACTAGAGCTGCAGTTATGTGGTACAACTGAATTCAGTTTTTTTTAGTTATTTAGTCAGGTAAACATAATTGTGTGTGATTCATAGTGAGATTCGACGGTGTTACATCTGTGTCCAACATATAAAAGTGTGAAATGAGTGTTATAACAAATTCTTAGACTAGAATATCTATTAAAAGTTGATAGGGATTACAGGTAGATTATTTACCTGTTTAGGACTATTTTCAAACTTTCGAAATATTTCTTTGAATTTGACTCATAGGAAAATTGCTTGGTTTCATTAGTATTTTATACTCCTTATTGTTCTTTATTAGTTTATGTTGTTTACTAACCTTAACGTACTGTACCAAATTTTCTTTTTCAACGTATTCGATTGAGGAATAGACTGAAGTGTTGTCTTATCAACCAAAAAGGAGACAGAGGAAAAATCGATGCATAACATTCATATTAATAAACATCACGGTATAGTTAACCATACGAGTCAATAGTTGTATGACGGTAAAAATTGTTTTATATAAGTACTACCACATTTGTGCAGGATGTTCTGATCATTATGTATTGACACCCACTGTCACAGGGATTATTATTTGAGATAGAAATAAAAGTTGTAGGATTCTATTATATTACCTTTAATCAGGACTATCATAACTTTCAAATATCTCATAAAATGGGTTATTCGGAAGTAAAATATCAAACAACTTACAGTTATTATAGAACTGTATTTTATTCAGTAATTAAATAGATACTGCTTTAAGCTGATTTCAGAAAATCCTGAGTATCATATGTTAGGATTTCAGTCCAGCCATTATTTTAACATAATCGTTGAACAAAATTATAAAATACCATAGACTATAAATATTCTGTATCCGTCCAGGAAAAATTAATGTTTGAACATAATAATGGCAACGTATTAGATCACTGGTCACAGCATTAGTAATTCGAGGATGGGGACCTTTAATTTTAAATAAAACGTTTAAATTTCGAAATCTTAAAATGTTGTTATACGGAAGAAGTAAAATATGAAACATACAGTTATACTACTCTAATGAAATAACGTTTTGGAGAGTTAGAAATGGATATCAAATTTATCCGCAGAAGGAGAGTCTCATCAGAATACACCGTGTCAATAATATTGTTAAACATGTTTATTACGAATATAAGAACTGCTTGTACGATTTTTTATGAAAATCCTGAGGATATCTATGAAGGGATGCAGTAAGATTATTTTAACTCATCGTTGAACATAAATTTATAGAACTTGCTTTATAAATACCATCTATAAATTTCTTCCGTCCAGGGCTTATTAAGATAATAGGCAACGTTTAGATTATCGTCAGGAAGTTGGAACATTCTCGAGGATGGGGACTTTTAAATAAAACGTTTTTCGACGACGCAAGTTTTACTACGGCGAATTGTTCAACAGCATAACAATCACTTTTGGGCAAAGAAAGATTCTTGCAGAAAATTCAAGTTGTCAGAATACAGGGACTTTGGGTCAATAATGTCTGTGTGGTATGCTAACGGAATAAAATCATTGGACCCGATTTTTATGTTGGAAGTTTGAACGGCCAAAGATTATACAATTTTCTTCGAAATGAAATAGAACATTGTTTAGAAGATATTTTAGTTATTGAATATGGAAACCTTATATCGCAGCAGGGTGGAGCACCGCCTCATAATATTTTACCTGTTACTGAATTTTTAAACGATAAATATCACTTCTTGATAGGGAGACAAGGATTTCTTAGAGCGAATAGCCCCGATATAAGTCCTTTGGACGTATTTTTGTAAGGATAGCTTAAAAATAAAATATAGTGTACCCGAAAATTTGGAAATTATAAGAGAAAGATTAGAAAACGAAATATTTAAATTAAACAGAGATCATCTTGAATTCATTTTTAATGCAATTAATAGCAAGTTAACAGCTAATATCCGTAAATGCTTATTCAATAATGGAGGCTACATAGAAAATCGATAAATTTTAATTAATATTGGTTGTGTATTTTTTGTTATGTTGTTATTTCTTTAGTTATTAGTCAATATTAGTTAAAATACTATGTTTTGCTTTTTAATCTTACTGTTCTCTCAAATATTCGGCACATTAAAATATCTATGCATTTAGTTATCTATCTATTATACGTGTTCACGTCACTATATTTAAATTTTAAACTCTATTACTTAAAAATTCGCTGGACGAAATGTTAACATGTTATATGTTTTTGAAACCAGCTTAAAAACATCTATTTAATTATTGAATAAAATACAGAGTGTTCCGTTTAAAAAATGTAAGTTGGGTTCATTTTTCCATTAGTTTTAGAGATATTTGAAAGTTTTTATAGTCTTGAAAGATAATATAATTAGAATCCTGCAACTTTTGTATTTAAAGTTTTTTCTGTCTCAAATAATAAACCCTGTAGGTGGGTGTCAAAATATAACAGAATACCTCGTACATTAGGTAAGTTACGTAATTTCGATTAAACATTTTTGGAACCTTTATTACTTTTATTACTGTTACTTCTATTAGTACTATCACATTTATTCAAAATTGTACAAATTAGATTGTTTACCTGTAAAAGGTCGACGCCTGTTGAGTTTTAACATTTTTTTGCCACAACTCTAGTATGGCCTGTATGAACTGTGCTATCTATTTAGGGTCAGGTGATATACATGGTATTAACGCAACTACTTTAACATTTGGGAAGGTCTCTAAAAAAATTTGAAAAAAATATTTTTTCCGATTCTACGCAATGTTTCGAGCGTCTCTTGTGAACCACATCCTTGACCTAAAGATTGGTGGTTTCATAAACAATAAATAAATTTGTGTATTCTCGCTAGTTGTAGTCAAGCAGATAAGTCATTTTCTATGAATCGTAAATGCTTGGAACCAAACAGAAAGTGGGTTTTGTAGAAGATACAAAATAAGTTACACAATGTGTTTCAAAGACAATAGACTTTCCAGGATGTTCACAAATGATTAACAAATATTATTCTGAATACTGCATAATTTAAATTTTTTAAATGAAATGCCTATTATTTGTATTTTTTACCCATGAAAAATGCAGTAAAATTTCTGAAAGAACCAGTACCGTATTCAATAAACTCGAGAATGTTGAGAAAGATAGTAATGTATTTTATTAAACATGAAACTGTAATTCCCAAAAACATCTGCCAAAAGCTGTTACTACTAACAAAGATAACAAATTAAATGTTTGGTTCTATTCTCGTGCCTGTGTTAGTGCGTCAATTAGAACAGCAATTGAATATTTGAAACAAACCAATTTTTTTTGAAAAGATGCCAACAGTATTGATTAAATTTTTAGACAAATGCTAATAGGGATGTAAGAATCACAATAAGTTTTGAATAATAGTCAAACTTTTTTAAAGAAGGCATGTAAGCAAAAAAATCCTACACCACTAAAATAGTAAGAATACTCGAGGTACAAAAGATCACTAGTAGGACAGTTTTTTGTTTGCTGATAGCCAATTAGTGTACACATTTGACTCATGATGACAGTTTGGACTATAAAGGCAACACAAATGTTTCACGAAATACTGCCTCACATTTGTTGGATAAATTATTTTTGAATGCTAAAAAAAAAATTGTACCAAAAGCCCGTAACATCACCACCTTGTTCAATAGAAGTAAATCTGTTATTTGTTAAACGCAATGTTTTTAAAGTGAATTGGACGCCTTGAATGTATAATTTAATCATTTTTAAAAGCGACGAACGGCATTAATCGTATGACGTCACTATTACACGCCCTTGCCAATCTTTTTTATGGTCTTTCGAGGTATGTAATAAAACACATGTGTGGTGCTGGTCAACTAACTAATTAAAAATTATTCTTTATTGTTACTGCAATCATGTTGAAATTAGGAAACATTTCATAAAAATAACAATTTATCAACAGAAACACTAATCCTCCGTGCTATTAGAATAACTACAACACAAATATAAAACAATAATTATAAATTACACTGGTATAACAAAACATGTGCCCAAGCATATGGGTAATTCCATATATTTAATCATATTCACTCGAACTACTGTCGTTTTCGCCCAAGTTTATTATGTTTATAATGATCGGAGCTATATCTGCAATATCTAATTGTTTTCTCGTTCATATCAATCATTTATTATTTTGTCTGTATGATGAATAGAACGTTTCCATATTTCAGGGGTTACCATTTGAAATGCTTCCCTCCACAAAGTTAGGCTGTTTTCAATAGTTCTACGATTTCTCCAAATGCGATTATTATAATAACTCGTTGTCATGCCCCATATTAACTCAATTGGATTGAAAATCCAATTGTAGGGAGGTAATCGCAAAACTGCGTGGCCGTACAGCTGTGCAAGTTGATCAACTGCATAAACTTTTGGCTTTGCTTTATTTCTAAACAGAAATAAATAGAATGAGACGATACAAAATTATTGCAGGAAAAACGTACTGTGCAACATTGACTAAAAGTTCAGCTTTGAATGGATTTTTGTTGGCAACGTGTTGTGATACGGTTCATTGTCTAGGACGATTACATTGGGTTCTTCTGAATTTATGAATAATTGATATTCGAACCAATGCAAAAAGTTTTCACGGTTCTTTTTCCCATGGTAATCACCAGTACTGCTTTTTGACGCAAATATGAGATCTGCACCAAAAATGAATCCATTTTCACAGCCCGCGTGCAGTGCAATGTGTAACATTTGAAGAGAAATAATAAACCTCACCTTCAGTTTTAATGCTTTTAACACTTCTTTATTATTATTTTGCGATGATCTTTCAATCGTGTCAGTTTAAAAATCTAAGAAAACAAGTTGGTGGGAACCGACTTCCTTTAACGACAATTTTCTTAAAAAATTGATTCCCTCCCGGGCAATCTCGGTTATCTCCATCAAACCGCGGCGTGGTTCATCTCTTTTAAAATCTATTTCTTGTAATAATGCATACAAGGACGTTTCACAGCCTTCGAAAATTTGCCTGACTTGGAGTTTGGCATGGATAGTTGTTTATGCTACATGCTCCTCTTAAAACACAAATAAACAGGTATCAATACTTTACTACAATTGAAATCTTACTGTTGAATACATCTCGTATATTGCCTCACGCATATATGTGGCATTTAGGAATTTGTGCCTGTTACTTTTACCTCCACATCCAACGGCTATCGCTAAACAATTTTTCTAAAATTTTTATTTGCTCAATCGCTTTATGTTCGAAAACGTCAAAAACCAAATTTGAGCAAAAAAAACGTGTCTGTGTGTGTGTGTGCGTGTGTGCGTGTGCGTGTGTCGTGTGTGCGTGTGTGCGTGTGTCGTGTGTGCGTGCGTGTGTGCGTGTGCGTGTGTGCTGCGTGGCGTGTGTGTGCGTGTGTGCGTTGTGTGCGTGTGTGCTGTGTGCGTGTGTGCTGTGTGCTGTGTGCTGTGCGTGTGTGCGTGTGTGCGTGTGCGTGTCGTGTGTGCGTGTGTGTGTGCGTGCGTGTGCGTGTGTCGTGTGTGCGTTTGTGTGTGCGTGTGGTGCGTGTGCGTGTGTGCGTGTGTGCGTTGTCGTGTGTGTGTGCGTGTGTGCGTGTGTCGTGTCGTGCGTGTTGCTGTGCGTGTGCGTGTGTGCGTGTGTGCGTGGCGTGTGTGGTGTGGTGTGTGTGTGCGTGTGTGCGTGTGCGTGTGCTGTGTGTGCTGTGCGGTGTGCTGTGTCTTGTGCTGTGTGCTGTGTGTGCGTGTGTGCGTGTGCTGTGGTGCGTCGTGTGCGTGTGCTGTGTGTGCGGTGTGCGTGTTGCGTGTGTGTGTCGTGTGCTGTGTGTGCGTGTGCGTCGTGGCGTGTCGTGCGTTCGTGTGCGCTGCGTGCGTATTGGTGTACATATGTGTATGCAAAGCGATTGATCTTGTTGCGTGTGTCAGTGGCGTAGTGAATGGGTTTGGTGTCCTTTGCAAATTTTCGATTTTTGTGCGTTTATTGTACATTAGTGGTATATTGGTATCGTATGTTTCTGTCCCTAAATGTTCTGTTGAACGGTTTTGTAAATATCCGATTTTACAGTATTTAAAGCGAAAAACCATTGTGGTAGAATGTGTGTAAGTTCTTTGCAATTTTCGAAATTTTGTCATTTTCGAAATAAGTTAACTCTTTTGGAACCGTCCACGGTATTGAATTTTCTGATGAAAACATCTGAACGTTTTTCGTAAAGTTATATCGTGTTTGAGTTATTAGCAATAAAACGATTTTTGATGTGGAATTGTTCATTGATACAATTTGCAGTTTTTATTTGTCAAGTATGTCTTTCCGTGAAGCGTTTCTTTGTTGACAGTTGCGAAATTCTACCGTCGAAAATTTAACTTACGCTTGTAAGCTTTCTAGTTAATAGAATTTGTTGCAAAGAATGTTTCAATCTTGAACAGTACTAATGGTACGTAATTAAAGGTGCATTGATCATCTTTCTGTTCAAGTATTTGGTTTAACGAAGTACCGATTTTGCTTTAAGTGAGCTTTACTATTAAATGTTTCGGCATTTTGCGAAAGCAAGTAACTGTGAAATTCAAAACACTTTGAACGCTAAACAGTCACGATCAATTAATACGCTAATTTCGTTCTGAAAAGAACAGAATTTCTATTCGTAAGAAGACAATGAATTAAACGAAAATTGGCAATGTAAAAGCAAATAAACTGTCAGACCTGTCAAAAAATTTGGCATTCGATACTAGAATCAGTACTACGGATCTGCCAACTTTTCTTTCCAAAGTAACTAGTAAAAGTAACATAATCTGTTTTAAATTGGCATACATTCTTATCCGTCGATGACATGAACGGTTTAGAAAATGAACATAAGTACAGTCGATTAGGAGTACCCTGATTAATTATCAATGTGTTTAGTTATCTTCGAAATCATGATGAAATGGTTATAAATCGTGGTTAAAAGTATTAAAAAGAATGATATTTATCGTAATACATTGATCCTGATGCGATTGTAACTGCTACAGATTTGACCCATATGACTCGAGTAATAAGACTATACTTTTTACTATTAATGAAAACCCATTTATGTGTATACATCAAATTTTCAGATAACCGTCTTTAGAGAATAATTATGTTACTCATTCTCTGCAATTGCGGAAAATGACAAATTTTAGTATTATTATTTACTTAACTATGGATTTTAGGTTCACAAATAATATTAAAATTTTTTAGATATATAATCTGAAAGAAAATTGAAATTATTTGACATTATAAATCAAATACCAATGGAAATGTCTTTATGCTACAAACATGTTGCTTCGAAGGCGCAAATCAAGCTTTCTTCAATGACTGCCAGATCGTTCTAATAGGACCATTGTGTGAATCATCATCTTTAAGGGAGTATAATTTTTGCTTGAGAGTTTATCAAAATAAATTATTAATGGAATAAAAAATTAGTTACCACTAAATATTTATTAGTGCCTGTTTGAGCTTTGATTAAGTTTGTTTGTTTCCTTTGTAACAATTAGAATTAATCGTTTTACATTGAAAATACAAATAAGAAATTTTATTAATTATTTTTATTGGTGGCGTTCCGCGCATTTTCCAACCGTAAAGATATGAACATTATATTAATTTAATGTCTATGGAAAAAGATCTCTAGTTTCAAATAGAGTGATTCTTAGTAATTTTTTTTCATGATAGAAATGAAAACAATTTATATTATATATACGTCAGACACGACGAAGTTTTATGAGACAACTTGACATATTTCTTGATTTTTGTTGCAGGGACATTATGGCTACATTTTTAAAATAATTTCAAATATACAGAGTGTCTCAAAAAAGAGTGGCATATCAAAGTTATGTTTTTTTAACGGAATGCCCCATATTTTATCAAATAGTTTAATTAAGTATGAAAAATATAGACTATCGTAAGGGTTCTTTATATCTAAATATAGAGCGTTTTGATTTATTTTTATTTTTCTTAAATTGCAAGGTTTTGAAAAAAATTAATTATTATCAAACGAAACTAATCTTGTCCGAATTGATTCAGGATCTCGAAAATAGACTGTTTCGTTGATCTATTTTACAGTTGGTAAAAATACTATACTGAGTGTTCAGATATTTCGGTTGTATTATTAACCATATTTTTTGTCTGATGTGTAATGAAATATTTTCTAAAGTTTAAGAATTTGCGACCATTTAATGTGCCGCCGAAGAAACATGGACAAATAACTTCATCGCTAATTGTTCCACCATACACATTAATACTCCATCGATTCTGGTGATCGGTCGTATGCAATAAATGCTTATTTTCGGTATCATAATAATGGTAGTTATGACGATTAATATGGCCATTATTATGAAACGTTGCCTCATCGGTAAACAACACGTATTGATCAAAATTACCTTCTTCACCGATTTTCTAGGATTGTTAAACAAAAAGTAATTCGCCTTTCAAAATCTGTTTCATATAAATTTTGATGAAGTTGAATATGGTATGGGTGGTATTTGTGTTTCCTTCAAATTCACGAGACACTTAATTGACTAATGCCTGTTTCTCGCAATTATTCTAGTACTGTGTGTCGTGTGTGTGTGTGCGTGTGTGCGTGTGTGGTGCGTGTGTGCGTGTGTGCGTGTGGCTGTGTGCGTGTGCGTGTTGCGTGTGTGCGGTGTGCGTGTGTGCGTGTGTCGTGTGGTGCGTGTGTGCGTGTGTGGTGTGTGCGTGTGCGTGTGTGCGTGTGTGCGTGTGTGCGTGTGTGTCGTGTGTGCTGTGTGCGTGTGTGCGTGTGTGCGTTGTGCGTGTGTGCGTGTGTCATGTGTGCGTGTGTGCGTGCGTGTGCGTCTGTGCGTGTGTGCGTGTGTGCGCGTGTGCGTGTGTGCGTGTGTGCGTGTGTGCGTGTGTGTGTTTGCTGTGCGTGTGCTTGTGCGTGTGTGCGTTGTGCGTTGTGCGTGTGTGCGTGTCGTGCTGTCGTGTGTGCGTGTGTCGCGTGTGCGCGTTTGCGTGGTGTGTGCGTGTGTCTGTCGTGTGTCCGTTGGTGCGTGTTCCGTGTGTCTGCGTGTGTGTGCGCGTGTGTGCGTGCTTGCGTGTGTGCGTGTGTGCATGTGTGCGCCTGTTCGTGTGTGCCTGTGTGCGTGTGTGTGCGTGGGGGCGTGCGTTCGTGCGTGTGTGCGTTCGTGCGTTCGTGCGTGCGTCCGTACGTGTGTATTTGGTATACATATAGATGTCAACTACCCAAAGCGATTGATCTTTTTTGGGGTCAGTGAGGTATGGGGAAATGGGTAAAATTGGGGGGTAAGTACCCCTTTTGCAAATTTTATTTGTATTTTGCTTTTAATATGTAATTAGTGGTATAATTGTATGTATTTTTTGTCCCTATAATTTTTCTGTATAGCAAACGGTTTTTCCTAAATATCTCCGAACTATTTAACATATTTAAAAAGTGAAAACACCATTAGATAGGAAATAGAATTTCTCACAAAAAAGTTCTTTTGCAATTTTTTCGAAAATTTTGTCATTTTCGAAATAATTCCAAAAAACTCATTTTGGAACCCGTCCACACGGTATTAGAAAAAATCAAATTTCTGATCGAAAAGCATTCTTGTAACTTATTTGTAAAGTTAATCGTTTTCGAGTTATTTACATAAAAAAATGATTTTTTGATGTGGAAGTATTAATACAATTTGCAGGGTTATTATTTCGTCAACGTTGTCTTTCCGGGGAAGCGAGCGTTTCATTATGTTTGACAGCTTGCGAAATTCTACCCACCGTCGAAATATTTAACTTCAACGCTGCTGTAAGCTGTTGCAAGTTAATAGAATTTGTTGCAAAAGTAATGGAAATTTCATATTACCTCTCGAACAGTACTTAATGGTACGAGTAATAAAGGGCCGCCATTATCTCTTTCTCGTTCATAGTATTGTATTAACGAAGCTACCAGATTCTTGGCTTTTGGCTTTACTATCTAAATGTTTCGGCATTTTGGCGAACAGGCAAGTAACTGTAAATTCAAAAACACTTGACACCGCAACAGCACGATACAATTCACAACGCTAATTTTGTTCTGAAAAGAACAGAGTTTTATTCTAAGAAGGACAATGAATATAAACGGAAAATTGGCAATCGTAAAAGCAAAATAAACTGTCAGCACCTGTCAAAAAACATTTGGCATCGATACTAGTACAGTACACGGATCTGCCAACTTTTTCTATTCCAAAGTAACTAGTAAAAGTAACCAAATACTTGTTTTAAATTGGCATACCATTTTATCCGTCGATGACATGCAACGGTTTAGAAAATGAACAAAGTACAGTCGATTAGGAGTCCTGATTTAATTTCATGTGTTTGTTATCTTCGAAATCATATGAAATGGCTTATAAATCGCGGTTAAATAGTTTAAAAAACTGAATATCGTATACATTGATCCTGATGCGATTCGTCGCGTTACAGTTGACCCATATGACTCGATTGTAATAAGATTTATTATTTTTACTAAATAAAACGCCATTATGATACATAAAATTTTCTCCGTTTCAGAGGAAATAAATATTACCTCCTTCTCTGCAATTGCGGAAAATGACAAATTTTAGTATTATTTTTTACTTAAGTATAGATTTTAGGTTCATAAATAATAGGACCATTGTGTGAATCACTATCTTTAAGGGAGTATAATTTTTGCTTGAGAGGATATCAAAATAAATTATTAATGGAATAAAAAATTAGTTACCACTAAATATTTATTAGTGCCAGTTTGAGCTTTAATTAAGTTTATTTGTTTCCTTTGTAACAATTAGAGTTGAACATTATATTAATTTAATGCATATCTATGGAAAAAGATCTCTAGTTTAAAATAGAGTGATTCTTAATTATTTTTTTCATGGTAGAAATGACTACAATTTATATTATATATAAGACAAACAAAGTTTTATAGACAACTGGACATATTTCTTGATTTTTGTTGAGGATTTATATATTATATAATTTTATATATATATTTCATATATATATTTATATATAATTCATATCAAAGTTACGTTTTATAATATAGATATATTATATTATATCAAATTGTTTATTAATATGAAAAGTCAAAAATATTCAAAACGATTTTTATAAATATTGAGCATTTTGATTCGTGGAGATAATGATTAATTTCTAGTTTTAAAATAGTATTTATTATCAAACGAAACTAATTGTCGAATTTATCTCGCTTTCAAATGATGTTCGTTACATTACATTGGAAATAATAGATTCTGGCATATTTTATATTATTGCTTTAAAATAAGGAACCCATGAAAACAAATGAAGTTAAAAACAATCCGATCTACCATTTTTAATTATTAAACCAGTTGTATTTTAGATAAGTATTATCAATTTTTATTGAAAGTGAGCATTAATATTTTCTAAGAAATGCCTTTTCTGTTAAATGAACAATATATCTTTTGTACTTACATCAAATGTAACAACGGCACTTGCTTTGCTGCTCAACAATATCGAGATAAGAAAGACGACAACCGGGTATTAGAATATTTAATAGATTAGACCATGGGAATGTCGAAGAATTGACACTGGCTTGCGTCATCTCGACAAACATAAGATCTAGTTGATGTTAAAAAAAATTCGACAGTATATAGAATTTTAAATAAACATCACTTATAAGCTGCAAGTTGCTCACACTTTACACCCCAATGACCATCATTTTGCAGGTAGGTTCTTAATGGCAGTAAACGATGGTTTTATTAACAGCATTCATTGGACTGACGAATCACATTTCACTAACTGCGGTTTATTTAATCGCCATAATGAACACCACTATGTCCCGGAAAATCCATACGTGATTACGAAACCTAATTTGCGGAATATTGGGGAACCGTTTAATTGGACCTATAATTTTTAATGGGACTTTAACTGCAGCACGTTACCTGGAAATGTTGCAAACAACGATAGAAGACTTTTAGATTAATTGCCCTTGGCAATGTGATATCAATAAAGTGGTGCGCCTGCACACAACTCCTGCCATGTTATTAATTATTTAAATCGTTTTAATGACTACTACTAACACCTATTAGATGGCCGCCCAGATCAACCTACCTCGCGATTTTTTTTGTGGGCACTTTAAAATATAAAGTGTGTGGTAGCAATTTTACTTATAATAATGTTAATGAATTACAAGAGTTAAATCATGTTAATCGACGACATTGCGGAAAGTGACTGTCAGCATTTTAAAAGGATGTAAATTGTGTTTGAGGAACAATGGTCATCATTTTGAACATTTGCTGAGATTCAATTAGCTATTTTTAGTTTTAAGAATTATAATACTTAGCTCTATTTGGTTCTAATTCATTTGTCTTCATGGCTTACTTTAATTTCAATCAAATAATATAAAAAATGGCGACATTTATTATTTCAAGTGTAGATTGTTATACATCGTTGAAAGCAGAAAAAAAATGCAATTTATTTATTTCAAAATCCAATATCCCGCCTATTTAACATAAGAAAGTTGCTATCATTATCTCCAAGAGCATAGTCGCGACATTTTTTTTGAAAACACATCTAAGTTCGTCTTAAAGAAATAAGAACTTTTGTTCAAAAAGAAACATAGCTTTTATATTAAGGCATTTTTCAGTAAAACGCATTTTCAGTTTTTGTCGATTATCTTTGAAAGTACTCGGAATTTTTGATACTTCTAAGCGGCATCTGAATCAATATGAAAAACTATATATGTATATATATATATATATATATATATATATATATATACAGGGTGTCTAGAATCTACCCACGTTCTATGGCTATCTTTGTTATTATAAGAGATACAGAGTCGGTTAAATTAGCAACGTTGGGCAGAATTACATGATAATTCAAATACCTATAAAAAAAACATTTTTGCCAACTTTCTAAGATATCTGAAAATAACTAAAAATCGTCCAAATTTTCAATCGGCTATATCTTTTTTAATATTCAACATACGAAAAAGCTATAAGAGAGACTTTTGATAGCTATTTTTACGTAAAATGGGAAAATGTGAATAACAAATTTTTTAGTAATTATTTTTCGAGCTATAACCCAAACATACATTTTTTTAAAGGGCAACTATGGGTGGCTATGGACTCATTCGATGACTTATTTTTTTCTGATTTCAAAACTGTATAGCTTTGTATGTTTACTATTATTAGTTAACTTGCAATTTTAAAAAAAAGGTAATTATAGTATTTACTAAACAAATGCAATGTTTGCCGTGGTGTGGTGTTGATTGACTGTCAAATAGTAGATACTGAATTATATGTTGTAACCAGTTGTAGTTCGTATTTAAATAGTGAATATTAATTTATTATGATGCTAACGCTGCTTCGGATATACGCCTTTAAACTTATATGAAAAGAAGACAACCCGATGTGAGATTATTTTCCAAACTCGAATCGAATTTACTAAACCTCAAAATTTTAAAATTAATGTTAACAAAGAAACAGAAGAATGTGTTTTAGCTTACGTCGAATTTAAACCTATTACATCTCTTCATGAAATCGTGAACGAATGCAACACTTCCAGAGATGAACCCAAGTTATTTTGAAGAAAAGAATTTTAAGCCATATCATTTTTATATAGGAAATACATTGTATGTTGGAGATTATCAGAAAAGATTACGTTTTGCTACATGGTTGATTAATGAACGTCGTGCAAACAATCAATTCTCGGAAACCATTCTTTTTACCGATGAAGCAATATTTACAAACAACGGCATCTTCAATAGAAAAAATCGTATCCAATGGTCCCAAAAAAATCCTTATATTACTGTTGAGATAAGATATCAATTTGCTTTTTCAGTAAACGTTTGGTGCGGTGTTATTACTACCAAAATCCTTGGGCTCTTTTTGTTTATGAATACAATTTGAATTCCGAAAGATATCTAACTTTTTTATGACATTTTTAAGAAATTTTGGCCGACCTTCCGTTGAATGTAACTAAAAATTTGAATTATTTTCAACACGACGGGGCACCAGCACACAATGAATTACTTGTGTGTAGCTATTTACAGGAACGTTTTAATAATTGGATAGAAAATCGAGGTCCAATAGCTTGGCGCCGCGATCTCCAGACTTAACCCCTCTGGACTTTTTCTTGTGGGGTGCAATTAAAGACAAAGTGTACCGAGCAAAACCTGGTAATCTAGACGATTTAAAAAATAAAATTCATGTTGCTATATAACAAATTAGAACCCAAAGTTTATTAAAAGTTCAAAACGAAATTTTAAAATGATGTCAAATGTGTGTTCAGAATAATGGAGGGCATTTGAAGCACTTCTATGATTGTGTTATCTGTTTATATTTTTTGCTGTTACTCTTCGTTAAATTTATTTATAACTTTCTTAGTTTGATAATGTAGTACATTATTTCTTGTTGTTTCCACAAATTCAGTAGTAGAACATGAGTTTATTTTGTTATTTAAATGTTCACGGCACACTTTAATTTGTTTAATAAATATTATAATTACCTTTTTTCTGAAAATGGTGAGTTAACTAATAATATTAAACATACAAAGCTATACATTTTTGAAATCAGAAAAAAATAAGCCACCGAATGAGTTCATAGCCACCTATAGCTGTCATTTAAAAAAAAATGTATGGTTGGGTTGTAGCTCGTAAAATAATTACTAAAAGAAATGTTTATTCGCATTTTCCCATTTTTCGTAAAAATAGATATCAAAAGTCTCTTATAACTTTTTGGTATTTTGAATATTAAAAGAGATAGCCGATTGAAAATTTGGACGATTTTTAGTTATTTTCAGTTGGCAACAATGTTGAATTTTCTTATCGGTATTTGGAATTATCATGTAATTCTGCCCAACTTTGCTAATTTAACTGACTCTGTAGCTCTTATAATAACAAAGATAGCCATAGAACGTGGGTAGATTTGTATATATATATATATATATATATATATATATATATATATATATATATATATATATATATATATATATATATATAATATAAATGTCATAGAGATACGTGACAGTAGCTCAAAAACTCTAATAAATAATTGCACATCTCAAAGAAAATTAAAAATGTTTTTTAGCCATTACAGGATCACGAAGTTAAAAAGTCTCATCAAGTTCAGATAGTATCTAACGGACCATCGTTGACTGTAAATATTAAAATTCTACATTATAACGTACGTTAATTAAAAATAAAATAGAGCTATTTGATAGTGCTTTAGATCCCACAAATTGTACGCATGACTTGAACGTGATTTGTTGGAGTGACCATTGGTGCTCAAATACTGATATTCAATTTTATGTCGACTGTTGCCTCCAGTTTTTGTCGATCCTCAAGCAGGGGTGGCGGTGTGGCAGTGTTAACTAAAATGGATCTAAAATATAAAGTTTTAACTAAAATTAATAACATTTCAATAGAAAAGTGTATGAACTGGCTGCTGTTGAGTTAATAAACTACAATACAGTAATTATTTGTATTTATAGACCTCCAGGAGATAATTTTGTGACATTTATTGAGTGTTTATCCGAGACTCTGAAAATTTACATTTACATTAATTGTAATAAATGCGTGTTAATTACTAGTGATTTAAATGTAGACCTTTTAAGGAATAGTTTTGAGCGATTCTAATTAACTGATCTGATATTCCAGTTTTAACTATCTACCATTTCTTGATTAACGAAAGTACACGTTGGAAAAAGCTGTATTGACAATATAATTGTAAATTGCATGGATAATGTTTTGGATAGCGGTATTATAGATTTTAATGTATCGGATCACCTTGGAGTGTTTTCCTCTTTAACTGTATATGAAATGAATCAATCAAATAAAATAAAGTCTTTAAAAATGATCCGTCCTTATACCAGGTTAGGATTTATTAAATTTTTTGATCAACTTCATACAGTAAATTGGAGTTTTGTTCAGTGCGTACATTATGACATCCATTTTAAATTTCATAGTTTCATAAATATCATAATGAATAAATTCTTATTGTCCTTTCGAGCGTATCAAGTAAGCAGCACATTGACGAAATCCAAAATAAATTGGTTTAACGAGAATATAAGGGAAATGCGAGGGACCTTAAATTATGTTCGGGATCTTCAAAAGGCAAATCCAGATAATCTATACGTTCCTCAAAAAATTAAATCTTTTGGCATAAAATATAAATCAGAAATAAACAAGAGCAAAATTTCTGCTACTCAAAATTTTATTACGAATTCTAAGAATCCCAACAGGGCAAGGTGGTCAATAATAAAAAATCACACATCACAACAAATGTCACAAGAAATAGATATAACCCCTGCAATAATAAATTCATACAAAATTTTGCGTCAATAAAGTGCAACAAAACTTTCAGCAATAATTATTTGCAAAATCTTAGGGTTAGTTCATCTATAACATTTACGTTTGTTAAGTCTGTCAAGTTCAGGTTAGAGATGCAATTATGTCATTAAAAAATAGTACCACGAAGATTATTACAACTTCACTGACAAACTTATGAAAAGCATAATTAATGTTATTATTGAATCTCTAACTAAGCTTTTTAATCAATCAATAAAATGTAACACTTATCCAGATCCATTAAAATTGTCGGTGGTTATACCTTTACATAAAAAAGACGATCCCACTGTACCAACGAATTACCGACCCATTTCAATCATACCTATTGTCGCAAAGGTATTTGAATTAATTTAAAAATCAACTAATTTGCATTTTTTAAAGGAAATAAGTTAGTACATACCTCACAACATGGATTTAGGTCATCAAAAAGTACTATAACAGCGTTAATGAGTTATGTTACGCATATTTTAGAGTCATTTGAGCAGAAGAGGTACGTAGAAACAACTTTTGGGACTTAAGTAAGGCTTTCGAATCAATAGATCATAACACATTTATTGAAAAACTTAAATATTACAATGTATCAAATTATGCGTGTGAAATGTTAGGTAGTTATTTACAAAACAGGCACCAAGCTGTCAGATGGAATGGAGCAATTTCTTCTCTAAAAAAAATTAGTTGTGGTGTGCTTCAAGGTTCGATATTAGGCCCTTTTATCTTCTCAATTTTCATAAATGATCTTCCCTCTAATATTAGATGTTCTCACTTAATACTAATACCTAATATTAATAAAAAAAATTAGTTGTAGTGTGCCTCAAGGTTCGATATTAAGCCCTTTTATCTTTTCAATTTTCATAAACGATCTTTCCTCTAATATTAGCTGTTCTCTCTTAATACTTTACGCTGATGACACAACCACAATTAACTCAAGTGACACATTAGAGGATATGCTAACTTCTTCAAAGAAAACGGAACTTGAACTAAATAATTCGGTGCAGGCGAATGGTTAGCAATAAACAGAAACAAAACACAAAATATTCGCCATAGTTTGCGTCCCCTGTCTGTAGATGCTGAAAGTGTTCAATTGTTGGGAATTTATCTTGGTTGCAAATTAACTTGCTCTTCCCATGTTGATTATCTAGGCAACAAAGTTAAATAGAAACATTTCCGGGTTAACTTACGTTCACAATAATAATTTACCAGTTACTCACAACCACCATGATACAAGACAACCATGATACAAGAAATAAAGACAAATTATATTTAACCTGCTTCCGTTTAACAAAGTCACAAAAATATAGAAGTTTACCTTATAAAATATACAATAATTTGCCTCAAAATATTTGTTCCTTAAAAAGTTCACTCTTCAAAACAACAATAAAAAATCTACTTGTGAACAATTCATATTATTCCCTGGAAGAGTATTTTAGCTTACCAGTAACCATGACATAATTGTATTATTTGTGGATTTATGTTATGTTAGATGTTTTTTATCACCGCATTTTGTCTATTTTGATATATGTAATGTGTTTTTTTTACCAATATGGATAGGTCATCATTGATCCGCTGGTGACCATCCTTCGTTCTTTAAAAGAATGAATGATCAGTAGGTAATGTTTAGGAACGATACTCTTAAAAGCAGTAATTATAAGTTGTATAATGTGTTTTGCATATTTATTACATCAAATGAATTATTCGTAGATATGTATTTTCTCAAATAAGTAATGTATGTTTGCTGACACATTTCATATTTACAGTCAACTTCCTTTAACGCGCCGTTTTTTACAACTTGGTTTATAACAAATTGGACAATGCTGTTTTTTCCATTATACTTTCTCTGCCGTTTGACTTCACAACGTTGTAAATCAGCTACAGAAATTTTTTCAGAAAGTGTTCGAGATTTTCGCGATAAAGGTTTCACGGCAGGTAAGTAATTTATATCTGTTTAAAATAAAGTTAATTCTTTTTAAATTTTAGCTCGTTTTCTAACACGATGTAGTTTATTTTGTTTATTATGGGTTGTAACAAATTATATGTACATAAGGGCACTCTGTATACTGCTGTCAACCGATGTAATGGCTTTATTTGCAACGAACGTCTCTTGTGTTTACTTACTTTCATGGGTTATTCTTCACGAACAATTTGTTGGAATACGGGTATGAAATTAACAAAACGAATTTCGATTATTAAATAAATATCTTCAGATTATGGCTGTGATAATGTGCGATACAGGAATTGCACTACTTGCCTACATGGATGGTATTACTGGAAGTCCAACGTTGGGAGGTGTGGTACTTGCGGCATCGGCAGCAGCAAGTTCAGCGGTTTATAAGGTGTTGTTTAAAAAAGTGATTGGAGAAGCAACATACGGTCAAGTTGCCCTGTTTTTTTCTTTAATTGGAATGTTAAACGCTGCACTGTTGTGGCCATTTAGTTTAGGGTTATTTTTAACTGGAGTCGAAACTTTACATTGGGATCGCTTGCCGTGGCCAGCGTTACTTGCGTCAAGTATTTTGTCTCTAAGTATGATACGTCATTACAGTTTAGTTTTTATTACAAGTCAATTATTTTATTGCAGTTGCGAACTTACTAGGAAATTTTAGTGTTGCGCTAACGTACGATCTTTTCATTACATTGGGTCTGATTACATCTGTACCAGTTTCTGCAGGTAAGACTTAGTTTAGATACATATATCAACTAACACGATCACCAGCTATGACTTATCTCACTAAATGATCTTTCTGGTAGACCCTCAAATGGCAGTTGTTTTTCACTGTTTTTAAATAATTTAACCACCATAAAGACATTTTTAACTTTGAACATACCCATACCGCTTGACTTTGGACATCTGTCAAATTTCATAATGTGTTCTTTCCTGGTGCGAATGTAACTGTAACCAACAAACTTTAATTAATTTCTCATTGTTGTATTTAATTTTTTAACTTTTTGTTGTTTGAAATTTATTAATCAGGTAACAGTTACAGTTACAGAAAAAAAACGTGTTATTTGAATGCCTTCGTCTGTTGAATACCTTCTTAAACACAAACGATAACCGTGAAAGTTTACATTTTCATAAGTGTTTTATTTTAAGTATAAATATGGTATTTCAGACGCAACGTTGGTTGTATACTTCCATAGCACTGATGTGTGCATTTTCAGATTGAACATAGGAACTAAGTATAATATTAAAGGAAAAAAAGGAACTAGTTATATATTTCTATTAATAAAAATAATACTGTGGAAAAGGTTCTAAGCGTTGAGAAAAGCAGGGAAATGAGCAAAGCCATTATTTATAAAATCCATATCAAGCTAATTTTATTAAAATCTATAGTCATTAAGTTAAATGTAGTAATTCTTTGTTACGGAAATAATTATCATAGCAATCCCTAACTAAAACTTAGCAGTAGCATAAACAAGATACATTTCTCTGTTCTTTTAAAGCTGTGAACTAAAGGACTCTGACACAGCTTATATTATAGATAGCGTAAGGATAGTCGTTTATTTATGTTTTATTGATAACAGGTGTAACCGCAGAACAATATTATTCACTTGCATAACTTAGGGGTTAATATTAACAATCTTTAATAAGTGCATACAATTTTTTAGAAGTAAAAACAATAACAATACCTTTTAAAAGGAATATTGAACCAACCATTCTGTTTTTCACGGCCAAAAATAAACTTTTTAAAACTAGTTTATTAACTTTTAATGACAAGTAACAATAGTAGGCATTTTACTTAAAAGTTAATCGTTTTCGAAGTTTTAATATTGTATCGAGTCTTCGTATTGTGGAGCATACTGACTAACTTTGTATGTACAACCACTGAGTGACTACTACTAACGGTATTAGTTATTCAATGGTATAACCTTATTTAATCAAATTATAAACATTAGTGAAAATAAAAATGGATTTATCCTAAAAATGATATCGAAAAGTAATGTATTTTTTCGTAAAAAGAAAAATGGTGCACATAGTAGCAAATATCCCAGGTATATCATAAGGTAAAATCAAATTATACAATTATAAATAACAATGTAATAAAAATAGATTACCATTTATTATTTAATAATTTAATCCTGTTAAACCTTTTTTAATATGTAACATATTTATTCGATAGTAATTTCACTTGTAGTGTACTTGACATTGGGAGTAAAAACAATTCGATGTCTTCCTAATAAATAATGGGTACGCGAAGGTCAGTTCAATCAATGCACGTCATCAATAAATCATTACTTGTATGACGTCAACATCTTTATTTTAGTTTGAATAATAGGAAAGGTATAATAGCTTTAATTACTTGTATAATTAGTTTCTAATATTATAAAATCAAAAGCAAAATTATCAAACCTAAAACATCAGATAATGTTTGCACACTCATGAAAGACTTGTGAAAGGCTGAATTGGTTTCCTCAGAACAGAAGTTTAATTTGCGCTACATCTAATCCTTAGACGGTTCAGCCCAATGATGCAATCAGACTGAGAAGTTTTAACAATGCATATTAGACTATAGTGAACTACTACTAAAAGGAAGCAACGTCGTCCAAATCAGCGCACAGCAATAATGTGTGTTGCCTAACATTTTTGTAGCTGCCATATTTAAAAACAGGATCATTGTATATATATATATATATATATATATATATATATATATATATATATATATATATATATATATATATGTACCAATAATGGTTGCATGCAGGGACGTCGTTACACTTTGCCAGGAAAGGAACTAGTTTACATTTTCAGAGACGAATGATAAACATTCTATACAAAACAAATTATAGTTTCTTTGGTATTGGCCAATTTTTTTTTCATTAGCACAATATTACGAAGTCCAGGAGTACCGTAGTAGCACAGAATATATACAGGCCATGGATATATACGTACTACGTACAACTATTAATATCCATGATACAGGCGGAATGCTTACAGTATTGGCATCTTGCCTTCATACGGCCTGTCTTGCATGTTTTATAGGTATAAAATGATAACTTGCATATGTCATGTTGCACTGTATTTAGAAAAAAAATTTTCAAATTCTTTAATTAAAAAAATATGATTCTTGTTTCTCTTTTTAGTTAGAGTGCACATTTTTATTCCTCAATATAAGCATAACCGACCATTTTATTACAGATCTGTTGGTAATGAGGTGCTCTGCCGGATCAAACTTGTGTCCAGAAAACATGGACAAGTCGATATTTTAAAGAATAGAGAACACAGCTAGAGTGAGCATTCTGCCTGTGTATACACTCTGTGGTAATACTGTATTATAAGTGTTTTGTAACTGTGGTTTCCTATTAGTGGAGTTGATCGGCCTATTTCCACAGTTTATGCTTTTTGAGCGCGACGTTTCGGAAGCGGACTCTGCTTCCGTCATCAGGCTTAGTCCTGAGAAGGACTGTTTTCGAACTTGAGTCGAATTCATATGTTATATATAATTTTTTCCCAAGCACTTGACTACTATTAGATTCGAACTTGGTACCTTTCACTTACTAGTCTGACATATTTATCGCTGAGCCACTGAGTAATCCAATGTATATTTTTTAGAACTTATATATATAATTAAACTTTTTCGTGGTTGCGCAGAAGTTTATTGCGCATGTTGCGCCGTAACCTCTTGCGCAGGTGTATTGCGCTTAAGCTATTCGCGCTTATTGGAATCCATATGGGTTTCATATCTACACTAGCTTGGCTTATTTGATTTTCTGCTAGTCCGATGTATGTGGCTTCTTTGAGTTTCCGACGAGTTGTACTCTCGTCCTTTGCCACTATCTGTATGTTATCCCATTGGATGCGGTGGTTTTTGTTCCAGACATGTTCGGCGATTCTGGATCTTTCTGTTTCGCCCTTGCGAGCGTTGTTCTTATGTTTCTGCGTTCTCACTTTGAGTGGTCTACTGCTCTCTCCTATGTATGCTATGCCACATTCGTATGGTAGGTTGTATACACAATTCTTGGAATTCTGATCTTCATTGTATGGTTTGGTTTTGGTTAGTATTTCCCTGAGCGTCCTGGTCGATTTGAAGGCAGTGCGTATCTTGTATTTACTGCCTATCCTTCGTATCTTGTCTGAGGTACCTTGCATATGGTATTGTCACTGTATATTTAGGTTCTTCTTTTTCGGTTACCCTTTCCCTGTTTAGGTTAGGTGTTAGATCGGGGTAGCCATTTTCTTTGAGTGTTCTAGCGATATTTTCTTTTTCTCTGTTCAGGTCCTTTGGTTTTGAGCATATTGTTTTTGCTCTATAGTACAAGCATTTTGCCACACCTTCACGTTTTTGTGGTGATTGGAGTTGTAGCGTAGTACCTCCCCGTGTGGGTAGGTTTCCTGTATATACTTGTCGTGAAAGTGTTGTCACTGCTGTGTGCAAGTACATCCAGGAATGGCAGTTTTTGTTCCGACTCAGTTCCATTGTGAATTTGATGGAGGCTGCGCGGCTATTTAGGTGATCTAGGAATTCATCTAGCTTATGCTTGCCGTGTTGCCAAACTACGAAGGTATCGTCCAAGTATCTAAGCCACATCCTTGGTTTCTCTGTGAATTCGGATATCGCTTGGTCTTCAATGTGTTCCATATACAGGGTTAGTTAAAAGTATGGAGACGGCGATTTATTGTCGTTAATATTCATTTTAGGAAATTATGTTCAATACAAAAGTCTGTTATGAAATTATTATCTACATTTGAGAATACTTGAATTATTTTTTTCTTCAATTGTTTTTAAGTTACGACGTCATCGATATTTTGTTGAAATGACAACCTATATTTCTGATTATTGATTTCGATAGTATATTCTATTCTCTTTTCAACGGTATACAACTTTCAATATGTTACATTTGAAAAAAATTGAGAAATTTGCCTTAATGTTCAAATATTAAAGAATTAATCTAGATAGACAAAAGCGAGGCGATAAACAAACCCAAAGCGAGGTAACTTTATCAGTGGTTATTGTTTATGTCAAATAGTTGACATATTTCAATTGTGCAATTTGTTGCTGTTAATATTAGCAATGGCGAGTTTAAGTGAACGTGAAAGAATTGAAATACTTATGATGCTGGGTTATGGAAATAGACGCAGAAGTTTACAAGACGCTTGTAATTTATTTAATGACACGCATCCAAACAGAAATCCAATTTCTAAATCCGTTGTTGGTAAAACTTTAAAACGCTTTTAACAAACCGGTAGTGTTAAAGATTTGTCAAGGAGTGGTAGACCTAGAACAGCGAAAAGCGATGATAAAAAACTGAATGTTCTATTGGCCGTATCTGAAGATTCCCATTTATCAACCAATCAATTAGCGGCCAATCACAATATTTCACAGTCATCGGTCGTTTCAATTTTAAAAAGTGAAAAGTATAAACCTTATAAGGTACAACTTCTACACAAGTTGACGGAAGATGATTTGGATAGGAGACTACAATTTTGTGAAGAAATGTCAAATATTTGCAATAATAATGCAAATTTCGTCAACAATATTCTTTTCTCTGACGAAGCTACGTTTTGTCTTACCGGTGAAGTAAACAGACATAATTGCAGATATTGGTCATCGGAAAATCCTTTTTGGTTTATGGAGCACCATACGCAGTACCCCCAAAAGGTTAATGTTTGGGTTGGCATTCTATGGGGTCATATTATCGGTCCCTTTTTCATCAATGGCAATTTAACTTCGGCTCTGTATTTGCAGTTATTGCAAAATGAAATTATACCTGCTTGTGCTATGCTGTATCCAGATGAAAACAATGAACACCTTCCCAATAACAGTATCTGGTTTCAGCAGGATGGCGCCCCACCACATTATGGTGTAAATGTTCGTCTTTCCAAACGGATGGATTGGGAGACGAGGAAGTATTGAATGGCCAGCTCGTTCGCCTGATTTAAGCTCCTTAGATTTTTTTCTTTGGGGATACGTAAAAAACAGGGTTTACAAAGATAAGCCCAACGATGTCGAACATTTAAAAATCCGAATTACCAGAACGATAAAAGAAATTCCCCGAGAATTTTTACAAAATTCTATTCAGGGTTTTGTAAATCGATTGAGTCATTGTCAAATTAGAAATGGAGAACAATTTGAACACTTACTTTAATTTAGTTAGTTATTAATTTGTTTTTAATGATAAGATTGTGACTGATA
The DNA here is from genome assembly GCA_036346205.1 of Vesta saturnalis. Taxonomy (NCBI): domain Eukaryota; kingdom Metazoa; phylum Arthropoda; class Insecta; order Coleoptera; family Lampyridae; genus Vesta; species Vesta saturnalis. Next base: position 131,611 of record JARFJB010000103.1, read on the forward strand.
AGTTTATTGCAAATAAATGAGTCTAGTTACCGTGTTAATTAATTCTGCTAATTTAATGGATCTTTAATATTTGAACATTATGGCACTTTTTCTCAATTTTTTTCAAATGTAACATATTGAAAATTGTATACCGTTGAAAAGAGAACAAAAATGTACTATCGAAATCAATAATCAGAAATATAGATTGTTATTTCAAAAAAATATCGATGACGTCGTAACTTAAAAACAATTGAAGAAAAAAATAATTCAAGTATTCTCAAATGTAGATAATAATTTCATAACAAACTTTTGTATTGTACATAATTTCTTAGAATGAATATTAACGACAACAAATCGCCGTCTCCATACTTTTAACTAACCCTGTATATATATATATATATATATATATATATATATATATATTTAAATCAGACATTTTTTCTTTCAAACTTGTGTGAATAAACGTACAAATTAATTCAACGTTTCGGGAACGTACTTTGTTCCTTTGTCAAGAATTTATTTTGACTTTTTTTTTTTTCGGGAACGTACTTTGTTCCTTTGTCAAGAATTTATTTTGACAATTACAGAAATTGACATAAGGTAACTATTTTAACAAGTACAGAATATGAAACAAGGTAACTAATTTAAATTAAATCTGGATGGGTGTGTTTGACTTCGGGTAGTGGGTCTAGTACATGATGTAGAAGGTGCAGAAGTGGGGACGCCAGGAATAGTTGCAGCATTAGTATTTGAAATTTCTGGAAGATTTGGAGTTGGTTGAAATTTCGAATCAACTTGTTTAATGATATTCTTCCAAATTTGTGGCATTCTAGAAGTGTCATCTCGTTTATTGAGGGCGTTTGGTCTTCTTTCAATTTCAACTGCATCTCTAATAATTCTTTCTTGTAAGGTTATAGAGGTGCAATTAGACGGATATTGTTGGTGTTAATTTGGTGTCCTGTATCTAAATGATGTACAGCTAAAGACGATGATGGATTGTGTTGCTTAATTGCTAGTTGGTGTTCATCGGCTCTCGCATATAATATTCTGTTAGTTTGTCCGATATAAGTTCTTCGACAGTTGTTGCACGGTATTCATACACTCCTTGGTTCTCATTAGGAATTTTGTCTTTGGGGTTTCTTAAAAGTTGGGATAAAGTTGAATGTGGTTTGAATACCGGTCTGAAGTCGTTTTTGGGAAATTTCTTTGCGATTCTGTCTGTAATTCCTTCATATAAGGTAGAATAACAGGAATCTTGCGTTCATTGTTTGACAAGTTATTATTTCTTGGTCTTCTTACTTCGTATCCATTTTGAACTAATATTTTATTAATAGTCTTCATCTCTTTAGTTTTAGAATTTTGGTAAGATAATGGGTAAGAGCGGTATATCAAGGATTTCATAATGCTACGTAATTGACCAGGATGGTGATACGAGAGAGAGTTCAAGTATCTATTCGTATGAGTTAGTTTTCGATAAACTTTGTGTGTAAATTTACCATTAGGAAGTCTTGTTATCAGGGTGTCCAAAAAGGAGTGAATTATTTTCTTCAACTTCCATAGTAAATTTTATGTTGTCGTGAATGTTGTTAATATGTCCTAGAAAACGGTTCAAGTTTCCTTTTCCATGGGGCCAAACTACAAATGTGTCGTCAACATAACGAAACCAACATTTAGGTTTTAAATCTGCAGAATTTAAAGCAGTGGTTTCAAAATGTTCCATATATACATTCGCAAAAGCTGGAGAGAGTGGCGAGCCCATAGGTGTTCCTTGAATTTGTTTGTAGAATTGTCCTTTGTATGTAAAATAGGTTGAGTGCATGCAGTGGTTTATCAATTTGAGTATCTCTTGGTTTATTGAGTGTTTTTCTTCTAGAATTTGCATCGTGTCTTCAATGGGTATTTTGGTGAAAAGTGACGTTATGTCGAAGCTAACTAAAATGTCATTTGGAGTCAATGGTACAATTTTGAGTTTTTGTAGAAAATCATAAGAGTTTTTTGTGTAGGATACAGCATTTTCACAAATCGGTTGAATAATTTTTGCTAGATAACGAGCAAGGTCATGAGTTGGAGAATTGAATGCACTGACGATAGGGCGTAATGGCCAGTTTTCCTTATGTATTTTTGGGAGTCCGTATATTTTGGGGATTCTTGAAGCTCTTCTCTCTTGGAATTAGTTTCCGTTTTGTTTCTTTGTCTAATTTTGTAGAATTAATGATAGATTTTGTTGTTTTTCTATGTAGGTGGTAGGATTGCACTGATTTTTCTTATATTCTGAAGAAGTTAACAGTTCAGACATCTTGTGGTGATAGTCTTTAGAATTGACAATGACAGTAGCGTTTCCTTTGTCAGCGGAGTATTAATATTTGGTCGTCATTTTGATTTGGTGTAACATTTGGAGGTCTTGTTTGGTGACATTTTGTTTGGGAAGTTTGCAGTTCTGAAGAATGTGTGCTACGTTGAGTCTAATTTCGTCAGCGACCGTAGATTCTGTATCTTTTAAGGCGTATTCTACGTTGGTAATGATGTTTTCTACGGGAATCCGTTTAGGAGTGATGGCAAAATTAAACCCTTTACCTAAAACATTTAGAATATTATTATTAAGTTCTTTGTCACTGAAATTGTGTACTGTCCTTAACGGTTCTACATTATTTGTCTGCGATGTATGAGACAGACGTTCAAATTTTTGTTTTGTCGGTTAGTTTTACCATCAAGGACGATTCTACAGTAATTTCAATGAGACGATCCACCGTATCGAATATGAAAGGGTGAATTTTGTTAGCATGTAAAGCTTGGAAGGTGTCATAAAGGGTACGGTTGAGATAGTCAAGTTTAGCCCTTTCATTGGCAATCGCTTTTCTTAAAAGGACAAGGCTTGTTTTGAATAAAATATTATAAGAACCATTAATGTCTGGTCTTGGTTTCAATTTAAATCCTTGGGTATTATTTTATTGTCACGACAACGCTTTAAAAAGTTAAATTAGTAAGTGTTTCACATTTTTTGATACGTAGCTTTCTGTAGATCTTGATGGTATTCAAAGTTTCTTCTCCATATAGGAATATTATGTTTCTATTTAGATTTCCACAAGTATTAATATTTAAATCAGACATTTTTTCTTTCAAACTTGTGTGAATAAACGTACAAATTAATTCAACGTTTCGGGAACGTACTTTGTTCCCTTTGTCAAGAATTTATTTTGACAAATATAAGTTCTAAAAAATATATATTGGATTACTCAGTGGCTCAGCGGTAAAGGTGTCAGACTAGTAATTGAAAGGTACCAAGTTCGAATCTGAGTCAAGTGCTTGGGAAAAAATTATATATAACGCTCAATAAGCATAAATTGTGGAAATAGGCCGATAAACTCCACTAATCTGTGGTAATAGATTAGCTAGATTTTGTACAAGTCCTTTAAAAATACTGATTGTTAAGTTACAAAGTTGTTTTATTAAAACACTAGTTGTAAAATAGAAGAACTAATTTTTGGCGGAAAGTTACCCTTTGTAGTAAAAGGAGATCAATATTTGGAGAAAATGTGTAGCTTTCCCTATTAGAGTAGAGGTGGCTGAATCTGCAAGGGCATAATAGCATTTATACGAATACGCGAGGCAGGTGTAACATTGTAAGGATCTAGTTTTTATGTGATGTATGTTTGGTCACCTGTACCACAGGATGTTGGATAATTAGAATAAAAATCATATCTAACATTGTATTTTTTTAAATAACGGTATTATTGTATTACACTGTAGTAATATCTAGGAATATTGGATTTCCAAGCATCTTTATGCGCAGCAGTACCATTACAAGAACATTGCCTTAACTGAAAGGAGTTACACTCCCAGAAAGCAGTCAGTAGCACGTATTAATTGTAGTACACTCACTCACCACTCATCCACGATTATCTCCCATAATAGAAATACTTACCTTTTGAGTATGTAAACGTGTATATTTACTAATTTATCGTACACATTGTATGTGACAAATATACATTATTTTTATTTCACATTAACGTGGTAGTTACATTACAGTAAATAATTCTATTTTTAGCCTTGGATGTGGTGCTTTATGGAGCTCATTTCGAAGGTATGAAATTAGCAGGAATGGTACTAATTGCAGTAGGATTTTTTTTGGTGATGTTTCCTGATAATTGGCCAGATTACATTACAAGATTACTCAGGTATGTATTCAGTAGTATTAATTCATTGGATGATTACTATTCAACTCCTAATAAAGGTTTTTTTAAATCAAGTGTGACGCTGTAGTGCTTACCTACTATCTATTTCACAGATTCACTTCATAAATTCACAAATTCTTCTCCTCTTTGCTTTGAATGCCTTATATTAAAACTTTGACTGTATTATTAAAAATTTTGTATCGTAACTGTAAGCTGTTGGAATAAATTTTTAATATTTTTTTAAAAACTAAACTCCTTGAAGTATGATCTTATTCATTATAAAATCGACTTTAATTTCCAGAAAATCAAGTCGGGTCTTCAAAGGGAAGGTTTGTTTTTCATTTTTAAATTAAAAATTATTTGCTAAATGCATTTTAAAATAATTTACGAGCATTTATTTTTAATTGTAATAATGCTTGTTTCATTATTATGCAGTTACACAAAAAAGTAAATATTATAGATTTTATCCAAATCTTTTCAATCACTTTAAATACTATTTTTGCATCACATATTATTTTCTATGCCACATTGCTTTATTTTCTGTGCAACTAGCCATATACACTGTATCTATTTGAAATACCGTGGACATCTATATGTCTCATTACCAACTCAGGCACTACGTGAATAACGTAATTTTATGATTCAACAACTTGGTATAGCAAAAACGCGATTTTTCAGTGCCATAAATATATACAGGGTACTTCATAAACAACTTGCGTCTTTTTTAAATAAAAAATTCCAAAATTCTTATTTTACAAATCGTTGGGGTTCGTTGTAATGATTCCAACCAGCGATTTTAAAGATACACTCATAGACTGGCGTAACGTTGCAATGAGCCCATTAGATTTTTGAAAACATATTTGGGGTCTTCCATTAAAATGCCATGCCAATTTGTTTATTGAGGACCCTTCTTGTGACAACTGGAAAATCGTGCTATTGAAAATGAAACATCGGATTATTAAACATTTCTAGCAATAGCGAGGGTGGTTAAAAGAAAGTGGTATCAGAATATTATCTAAGGATTAGGAGACTGATAATTATTTGAAAGATGGCGGCAGACGGTTTCGTGACTACCAATGAAGGTAACTACAGTGCAGACGGAGATGAAACCCATGAAAAGTAATAAAAGGAAAAAAGTTATGAAAGAACTGAGGAAAAAATACACAAAAAGACAAGAAAAAAACGGATAGGTTGCTATTTCTTAAATTATACTTTGATCATAATACATTATCATTAAAACACTTTCGATAGTAAGAAAGGTAGATCGTTCAACATACCCAAAATAATTTAGGTTTTTCGTTTTCTTTAAAAAAATATTTGTAAGTATCTTTATTGAGGTTACATAAACAACTTCGTATTATAATGTGGTGTCCGATTGCCCTTTTGTTAGCCTGTTTCTTTCAAAATTCATGTTGATTACAATTGAATTAGGAAGAGAACATGTGCATTACATGTTCTCATACTTCATACTTAGGGAAGGTAATACTTAAAATTCTAAAATATAAAATTTTGAATATTTTGTAGCGTTGTTTATCATTTCTTAGGTTCTATTTCTACATTTGACACTGATATAGCTATAAGTGAATGTCCAATTATGAAATGAGAATGAATGAATAAGGAGAGACGATCAGTTTACCTCTACTACGCGGTATAAGATTATTACTTGCAGACTTGGCTGTTTTCAACTGATCTTCGAAGTAAGGTATCGTCGGGTACGGAAGCGCCGGCTTGTACTGATATGTAGATTGAATTGCGCTGTGCAGATCTTTTAAGTGATTATAATTTATATTATACACGTTAAGATATGATTGCTTGAATGGGCGTTGCTGATGAGTACATATGCTTTCGACAAGCGTCCTCCAACACAAACGTATTCGTCATTGAGAATTAATTGATTTTGGGATTTGTTCTTGTTGATTTCGATTTGTAAGCATGTTGATAAAAGTTTCGGCATGATATATTTTAAGAAAATGGATCAACGCATCTTCTTCTTCAAGAACTGATAGTCAGTGTCATCTTTCATACTTATTACTTTTTCAGTCGTGATAAAATGCTAAGCAGTAGGCCGTTATTTTCATTAACTAAAATTTAATAAGTTTGAGTAGTTTTTTAGTGATCGATGCTATTGCTTGTCTCTTCCTTCGCTCTAATATTGCGCCTGTGATCATTGGTTGTATGGGTAAGTGTGGATTGGGGTGTTAAAAAATGGTAACTGCACGCTAATAAGCTTGTCTTTATAAAATTTTGTATTATTGCTCAGCGGGGTGATCTTCGGGCATGTCAATTTCTGGCTAAATAGTCGTGTTAGTCAGGTATTGTACCTGACTTATTCATTTGGCGACGGATATGAAACCGTTATACTGAAGTCGCTTTTATAAATATTGGTTCAGATCTAAATGTCTTTCACTGTATTCAAATTATGCCAGTAGCGTGTCAATATAAAGCTTGAACCGTTACAAAGTTAGATATTCTCAGGTCTATCCGAGATTTCGAACGCAGTAGCTGCATGGGACAGAATTAATTGTCTTCTGTTGTCCGAATGTAAACACAAGTATCAAACACCGGCTCAAAAGGTTTGCAAAATTTAGATAATTCAATAAATGTGTGATGTGTATATCATATTTAGGTTCTCAAGTTAGTCACCGGAATCTGACCATTCAGTAAGGATGTACAAGGGCACCGACTCATCCCAATTTGTTTTTAGTTACTAAAGCATTATAATATATAGGTTTACACAACCATATCCACCTTGGTTAAAAATTTCGTATACAACCAGACTATACCCTATTTCTTGTTTGCATTCCAGTAATTAGATTAGCGATATAAAAAAGCATTTTCTACCTAGTCGATTAAGCATCGGCCCAGTAAGTGGCATGCCGAGGTCGTTCCATATGTCATTGTGTTGGGCACGTTCTATACCGGTGTATTTCATTACCATCTTTTTAATCTACTCACTTCATTGTCATTATCGTTACACTTATATATCAGTTTCTCATATATTTGAGGTATCTTGAACAGGTCAAGTTTAACAAGAACATGGTAAAATATTGGAATTCACTTACGCTGTATCTTGTATGTCCGTTATCCGTAGAGAAATCCAAGTGTCTTACAGGTTTATTATCGATATTGTGTTTTAATCACATAGTCCCAATGTTCACCATTCACTAATTGGTACCCATTGGAACAGTAACTGTGTTACACCATGTTTCGTTTATTTGTACAATTTACAAAAGCATGAACAATTGCGTTTCTAGTATCCTTCATTTATTTATGTTAAAGCAAGGAGTATATAATAAGAAAAGGCGCAATCCTTCGATTTTAAGCGTAAGCAAGAAAGTTCCCCGGCCGTTAGAATGTTTTCGTCGATCGATCCCTCTACACATCAGGGAACCGAACTAACCTTAATATAAGTAAAGAACCATTTACAGATAACATCAACGATTTCTTTCAATTGTTAAGCAGCATTGTTGTCAGCTGTACTTTTATTTTAAATTTTTAAATGACTCGTAGTACCTGAATATTATTACCTGCACCACCCCTTGCTTGCACATCAAACAAAAGTCGTATTACAACAATACCTGTAGGTTTTCTTATTTCTTTAGAATGGAAAATATTCATATTTATTTAAAAAATACATTTTTTATTGAACGATTTTAATTAATGGCCAGTTATGTGTATGTGTACTTATAATGAAGTTGCAATAAAAGGGAAATCATTTTTTTTATTTTCAATATGTTTAAAAATTAATTCTGGCTGAAAAAAAGTTAATTAGAATCTGACAAACCCGCGAATGAACCTGCTCGTACAAACATAACTACATGTTATCAGACGAATTTGCAAGTAGTTAACAATTCTGCATAAACTGGTTTTTCTATACATATATGTTATTCATTTTAAACACTTTCCTTGTGTATGCATTTGTATTGAATTACCTTTTACCTAAACTCTTTTAAATTAAACTGTTACAAAGGTTATAATTATATTTCTTATTGTCTTTATATATTTTGCTAATTTCTAGAATTAGTTTCATTTGTTTTAATAAATAGTGTAGCAATTATTTTTTATTTGTTATTTCTATTTTTCATTAGTGGTGTGCTTGTACAAATTCATTTAGTAATTATAACGTGTAATTCCGTATTCCTGTGGGAAATAGATTATTTTTATTATTATATAATCGTAATTTATATAGATAAGTATTTTTATTGATTTTCTAGTAAGTAGGAAAATCACAATTATATTTTTAATACCTGTAATAAAGTAAAAACGAGGTGCTAATATGCGCTTAAATTGTACAAATACATCAAAATGTTTGATTAGTTAGCCGACTGAAATAAATCACAAGTATCGCAGAAAGCATATTCGGCAACATAGCAACAATGAAGCACCCAGCAGGTAAACCAAATCTTGTTTTTCAACTACTGCTAAAGCAAACTACTTTCGTAACCACCGTTTATAATTTATTAGAGAAAATTCGATTAGGCAACCCAACATACGCCTATTACACAAATCCTATACCGCTTCGCCTCTTCTTATTATATACTCCTTGATTAAAGTAAAAAAAGATGCCTAATGAAACATCTTCGTATTTTTATGCATTTATACAATTAATTCGATTTGTCAAATTTTTGCAAGTTACATTTTTTAGAAAATTCATATATTTTCTAATTATAAAAAAATGTGCGTATGGCTAGATTATACTAATTTTTTTTACAGTTTTTGCCTTTATCACTTGCTACATTATCTTTAATAATTTTACTACTTTAAAACCAAATTTAATTTCATAAGTTGTTTGTCAACTTATGAAGTGATTAATTTTAGTCAAATATGTCAAAGAATTTAAAATGAAATACAAATATCAATTGGATTAATTTAACAAAATTAATCCTTTTAAGCACATTATAACTTATTATTTTATACTCATTTTCAAGCTATATGTTTATACACGTAACACAATTATTTTGCTGCTGTTGCACATATGGTAAATGTTATCACATATTTTTAATTTTTTTATATTCACACTTTGCACGTATCCTAACATATTCAAAACTAACTAATTTTATTATTGGGAGTAGATTTAGATGTGTAAATAGTAGAAAAGCAATATTGCTTTTGATCACAATAGGTAAATCTAGCTGCCCTGCTAGCTGTTGGTAACATTAGCAGGGATTGGAAACGTTAGTTATTATTTTTAATGAAAATATACCACTACTGAATACTGAATCATATCATTTTTTTATTTATATATTTTAACAAATTTTTCATAAACTGGTGCATATACAGTATGAATTCTATAGAATTTTTGTTTGTTATCTGTTTTAATTAAATAAAAATTAACTAACTTACTTCAATGAACGGATTCTAGACGTTTTTCCGAATTGCCAAAATGTCAACTTAATTTTTTCATGGTCCAAAATGCCGACGATCGTTTTTTCAAACGTTGGACGCTTACGCCAAACGTGACCGTCATGCCGAGGATTATCCCGCGGTATGCGCCGTTTCTGTCAAATTTTAATGTTGGACCATTATCGCCGAATAACCAACAAACCAAATACAAAAGTACGGACTGATTAAAGCGCGGAACACTTAAAACGCCGATAAGATAATAGTAAACGTCAAATGATGCTTGATGCAGGACCAGATGCCTTCGGAGGTTTTTTATAGTAACATACATGTTATTGGAGTGAATGAATCTTTTTAACCGCTTTTTAATATTTTACCTACATACACTTGTATCATTTATCATTATGTAATTAAAAAGCTGGATCTAATAATTTAAAACATATTATACTAAACAATATGTTAAGAAGTTAATGAAATACATCTACTACTGCGTACATAAAATAAATATAGTAAGTTATTTTAAGAATCACTCTGTGTATAGTATAATTTGAACCAAACCCCTTTAGACCACGTCACTCCTCAATTAACTTACACGCAACTTGTGAACAGTACGCAGTCTTAAGTCAACATCGGTTCCGTGTGGAACGATGTAATGCTATCGCTTCGTTTTTGAGAATGCATAAATTAATAGATGAATAGATACTAACCTAAGTTAAGAAAAGCTGGTAGTCTAATCGTCATAATATGGACAGTTTAGCAACAATCACTATTGAAATCACTTTCCTTTTGTATTTAAATTCTGTTTTTCGTCGTTACCTGTTTATGGAAAATACTCGTCGCTACTCTCATCAAATAAAATAAATTTTTCGTTTGTTAATAGTGTTCAGTTATTTTGTACATTTGTGTAATATAGCTATTTAAAAGATCATGTTTACCTTTATTTCGAGTACCTGCAATTCTTAAATCACATATATATACTGTCCACTAAATATACCGAAAGAAAAATCATTTGTTGTGTAATTCAACAGAAAACTTGTTCGTATGTTTTGATAAAAATAAATATACCAAACGCTCGTAACCATACATTTTTGATCCTTCGCTGCTGCATTATCTGTTTCAAATTATAGTGTCGACGTTTTGGGAATTCAGTGTTGTCGTCATTCGGCGCTTAAGACATTGCCGGTGTACAGGTCTAACACTCAAATTTGATGGAACGGGCGCAGTCGGCCAAATGTATGCTGTTATTTGGGTCACGTTCGGCGTGTTGGTGAAATTTGGCATTTTGAACTTAAAAAAATATTGTGTTGACGTTTTGAACATTTGGCGAATTGTCATAGACTCCAATCGACAGTATACATGGACAATCGCAAACACAACTCGGTTCAACGCAATATATTTTGTAGGTACTTTTCAGTTATAGTTAACTATTATTTCATCGGATAGTAATTGGCCACTACGATTATTATTTTTATTTTGGTATTTTCTAATTTAAATTCGAAATTGATTTAATTTAATTGGTTTGTGAAAGAGTTTTATTAGTAAATAGCAAAAATATTTTGTTTTTCATAACAGGTATTTAAAGAGTACGAGGGATCAGGAATAATCATATATTTCCTTTATAGTAAATTATTCCAAGTACTCCATCATTAACTAGTACAATGTGTTATTTACAAACATAAATCTTTTATTATCTTTTATCAAAACTCTTGGATCTAACAATTGTTAGATTAGGAAATGTCCTAATCAGGTTGGATTATTGTGTTGATTGGACAAAAATTGAGAATCAGTTTTAAAGCATTTATAGTATTTTTTATTTATATTATGTATATGCGAAATTTAAGAAGTCTAATAAAGTAATATTATCTAAATATTATTAGTTTCGAGCACATTCAAATTATTATAATAAACAATGTTGTCATAGATTGATAGATTGATATATCACAATTTGGTTTATTGAATAGATTCAAGACAATACGTGTATTTTGGAGAATATATCGACATGTTTACTCAAGTAAGTAAACGCAGTTACCGAATTAAAAGTTTTTACGCTCGATATCGGACTAACCGTTAAAGCGATGGATTCATATACGTGTTCTTACTATTCCAGTGGGTGCTGATTTGCTGAAGTATAAAAGTATGGCCACATTGTAAGTGTCGAGAAACCAAAAATACTTTCGAAAACTGTAGGCTATGCTAAATATTATAATGAACTGTATCTGTAACTTACAGGTGTGGTTGTTGTCTACCATCCTTGAGTAATTGCATCACCATCTTTCCCCTGATCTTCTTTGTTGATTTAATAATTATACTGTGGCATAAATATTTGTCATCTTACATTTTGGTGTACTAACTAACTACGCAACATTAATTTAATTCGTGTCGGTTGCCCAGATTCTGTTTATTGTATCTTTTGAGTAACGAAATATCATCCCTTCCATAAACTGGCAGAGAATTTAATGTTCTTAAATCGTCATCAGTGTGGATTTTGGGAAATGGAAACGTTGATTATTTCGATACTTTTTGTGGTCCTTCACTTCAAATATTTTTGTTAGTTTATGATTTGTGTATCTGTATTTATATCCAGTATAGCGCCGTCGGTTTGAAAACATATTTGGATGAACTTTAACATCTTTTGTATAAATAGTTATTAGATTGAAAAAAACTGCTGGTTCACAAATTGCAGTAAAAACAAGTTCACTTGTGCATAAAGGCACAAGCAACTTTTCGATTGAGGACGGTATAAATATACCCAATAGTACGTTTCTTTTCTTCTTGGTTATTGGTAAACAAAAATAAACGTCAATTATTAATTTAAATTCCCCTCCATAGTGAACATTTCTAAATGGGGAGGTGGGGGGGGGGGTGTAGAAATTAGGAGTGCAGTGATACTCAAAACCTCTCCCACAATGTTTAATTACTAATACCTAACAAATAGTGGTGACTAGTTTCGACATAATTACCATCTCCAGACCTTAAACTATTACAAAATTTGACACCATCTGTAATAATAAGGTAAATAAATGTTTTAAAGCCTTCTCCGTACAAATCGTTAAAATAAAAATGCCGTTGACTCAGTAGGTAGATTAAATCGGGCCTGGTTCATGCGAACAATAATAAAGGTTATCTCGGACGCCAAGTTATTTTTTATTACGCTCGGAATAACTAAACCGAGGATACAATAAAGCATTCACCAAAATGTCAAAATAAAAGATATACAAACTATGTTTATTAAGCATTTAAAATTGGGATTATATAAAATAAATCTTAATTCTAGTGTTAATAGCCTTATACTAATAAGTCATTGGGGTATAAATACCTGTTATAAAATCTTTGTACAACTTTTTGGAGAACCTCTGTTATCAGAAGGAATGCGGAAATGTAAACCATAAATGATGTAATCTTCGTACAAATGTTGCGCAATATGTCGTATTTTCAATGTTGTATGTGGTAAACCATACCAAAATTGAATTTACTTCTTACAAATTTATATTCATTGAAATTTGAATAATCCAGTATTTATTCCATTCTCTTGAAGGTTCAAATAAAAAAGTGTGATCTAAATTAAGATCCAAAAATGGTAAAAGTATAAGGGCAAATATAAGTATAACTATAATGGTAAATAAAAGTATGACTATAAGTGTAAATAAAAGTATAACTATAAATTAAAAGTGTAACTATAAGTGTAAATGAAAGTATAACTATAAAGGTAATTAAAAGTACCTGCAAAAAGCAAATGTTTCACATTTTAATATAATACGAGTTAAGGTCTCTTACCATTAAATTAATGGCACTTTACACAAAATTTTGGTGGAAACCAAAAATGGCTTCTTGCATAAAACAGCGTACATAAAGCAATGCTAAAAAGGACGCTCACGGTATCAGGTGATGTGAGGCCGTAACGAATAATGAAGTTTTCAAATATGTAACTAAAATCCTATATACAGGGTGAATCCTAAATGGCGGATAATAGACATACCACCTGACTCTGTATCAAAAACTGAGCGTAAAATTCTATTACCGTTTTGCTCGAAAACGTTTAGTTTTCGAAGAATTCTTAATTAAAGTTTGGCAAACTTAGCAACACTGTGGTCAGTCGTACTAAGCTGTATGTAAACCGACAATGATTTAATAATTACCTTAAAAAGAACGCATACAAGCACTAGACCTATTTCATGGCAATGTTTCAATTTTAATGTGCTATTTGCATTTCGAAATTACTCGTAAGAAAATATTAATTATGTTTTAAGTGTTTTTATTACTTTACAATTACTTACAATTTTAGCAGCAGCATTAAGATTGCGATGGCATTCCCCTACAATTAAATACATGTCTGCATACTCAGAAACTGTACTCCATAACGCTAATTAGGAGAATTTGAGGATTTTCACTTTTTGTTTAATGTATATTTTAATAGTGTTTTAAGATGCATTTCAAATATTAATGTAGGTAATGTGCAATGCCTTGTACTTAAAACAAAAAATATCTGAACACCACACGACTTCCAACCTACAAAATGGAAATTAAAAGACATGAAATAATTTTAATCACATTTTTTTTAGGATAATTATGCAACCTCTTTTATAATAAGTTCATTACAAAAATATACAACATTGTAAAAACAGGAACAATAATCTATGTCAAACAGACATTTAAAACTTCAAGTCTGACTAGATGCTTAACTTAAAAAATTAAAAGAAATTAAATAATTTGAGTTATAATTTTTTGGGGTAACTATGCAACCTCTTTTTTATACGTTGATAACGAAAACAGGCAACATTGTAAAAACAAAACAAAAATCTGCCAGAATGACGTTTAAAACTTCATGTCAGAGGGATATTAATATATACATGTTAACTTAAAAAAAATTCCAAAGCCGCCCGCTTGTATAAGGTATCAATAATGCAGCATAACTATTTTCATTTATATTTAATTAATTTTTTGATTTAACTTGCGTTATATTAAAAAACTTTATGAAGGAAAAGTTATGTAAAATTAAATTTTCTTTAAAAAATACGCCACACTTTTTTTGTAAAATTAATCGTTATGCAGATAATGAAAAAATTTGAACTGACACTAAAATTCTACCTTAGTAATTTTTTTGCGCCATATCAACAAATTGCATAGAACATAACCGATATATTTAAGGTCTTTATCTAGGTATTTTTATATCTTTGTGAAATATGCAGCTGTTTTAAAATATTTGATAAAAACCAAAAACTGCCCCTAATATACCCCATTCTCCGTCTCTGGATTTCTCCCAACGTCCAATTAGCCTTAACCCGAATGGAAACAAGCTTAAATACAAAATTATAATTACATGAGTCCTTTCGTTCTCGTGGATACTAACATACATCCACACAAACATACAGACATACACGCAGACACACACAGACCTGCAGACAAGATGGCTGATCTTAGCGAAACGTGGCCAAAGTTGTAAAATGAGTTAACAAGTCGATTTGGCGATAGCGAAAAAAGTCGATTGCATAACCTTCTATACCTACATAGGTTGGAAGGTAATCAAAAATACATTTCTAAGTAGATTCTACTGTTTAACGCTTGTACAAAATTTTGAATAAGTACCGCCATTTTAAATGTACGGTATATTAACATTTAAAAACGATTTTAACAAAATCCAGGTCGGAGATTAGGTCTCCTTCCTTGCATTACCAGTACAATCACTTGGCAATGTGGCTGTTGGGTACTTTCATGTTTTGTTAACATATTATTAAATTGATACAGATTTTAAATTTTTATCATTTTTGTTCATTTTTAGTTCGACAATCAGGCTGAAACTACGCGTACAAGCGTTTTCACGATTTTTATTGCTGAAGCAGCTACCAGAACAAAATTCCTAGTTAAAAGTCTCATTTTATATAAGAATAGTTTTTTTAAAATTTAAATACCATACCTGGTGCCCTACTCAGCTTTCATTTCATATTTAATACACTACGTTTCAAATGAAATGCACCACTTAGAAATAATAATGCTATAATCTTGAAAGTATGATAAAATAATGCTTTATTAACATGTATAAGATTATGAGAAATTTTGAAGGCAAAATATTAACAGTTAACAAGAAAATGTTAATAGTGTGTAGCATCGCCACGCACAGCAATGCAGGCGTTCACTCTCCGAGACATGCATTTCATCCCAGGCTACCTGGAGATGGTGTCGTAATTCATCCAAATTGTTTGGGAGCCTTGGTAGTTGCCTTAGTCTTCGACCCATCATGTCCCATACATGTTCAATAGGCTAAAGATCTGGCGATCGCGCAGGACACGGCAATACTGGTAGCTGAACTTGATCCAGAAAACCATCTTGTAACATGTGCGGTATGTGGTCTAGCATTATCTTGTTGCAAAACACCATTTGGCAAAGTCTGCATTATCGGTACTACCACTGGCTCCAAAACATTATCAATGTAACGCTGAGCACTTAATGTGCCTAGAATGAGCACAAGAGGAGATCTTCCACCAACACGTATAGCGCCCCAAACCATGACTCTAGGTGTTAAGCCTGTGGGTCGTCTTTCAACAAACTCTAAATTTCAACGTTCTCCTCGAAACCGACGCACCTTCTGACGACCATCGTTTCGCCACAAACAAAAACGCGATTCGTTCTGAAGACGATGTTATTCCATTGAAGGTCCCGTCCCGCCGCTCTTGACACCATGCCAATCTAGCAATCTTATGCTCTTGAGATAAATGGGGTCGTCGGTACGGACGATACGAATGTAAGCCAAAAGATTTAATTTTTCTGTAGATTGCTGACATTGATAGGTGACGACCAATAGCTCTGTCCAGTTCACCGCAACAGACCTTGTTGACTGAAACCGATTTCTTGTGGCCATCCGCCTAAGAAGTCGTTCTTCACAATCATTAGTGCTGCGTGGTGGTCTTCCACTGAGACGAGGTCGTTGAATGCCTTCTTCAGACCAAGAAGATCAAATGCGGGCCACCGTGTTGTGGTCTCGATTAAGTCTTCTGACGATTTCTCGAAATGGCAAACCTGCTTCTTTCATTCCGATAATTTTACCTCTGCCAAAATTTCAAAGTTTCGTCGTTGCCTTACTGGGGGCATATGTTCAGAATAAATGTGTCAGTTAAACAACAAAAAATTGACACTAAGCGACTAGATTTCTTAAAATGTATAAATAAAAATTGTTGATAATTAATGTTAACAGTGGTGTAAAGTACCTAATGACGTGTTATTTTTTATTGAAACTTCCATCGTTTTCTATATGACACTGAAACATTATTTTGCCAAAATTTCAAAATCATGGCATTATTATTTCTAAGTGGTGCATTTCATTTGAAACTTAGTGTCGTTTTTGATTGCCTTTCATGCGAGTAAGAAGTTTCAAATTGATAACGCCATTTTTACGACTAGTTTACTTGAAATAATTTGAAAACTGTGTAAGTTAAGAGGTACTTCCGGTAGTCCTATATGTCCCACAATACGGATCTACGATTTTGCCGTAATAGCTGTATGTCAAATTCATAGCTCCAGCTCAACCGTACACTATCGTGTTTATTACAACACAATAAAATATTATATGAAATGGTCAAAATGATTTAGTCTCAAACCTATGTTTAAAATGTGAATTGACTTGAATATTTTGCAATATTATTTATGAGCGTTCAAATTCTAGATACAAATGATGGTACAATTACAAACTGTATTGCTATATTGTTCTATCAGAACTACAATAAAATATGTACGTCTGAATAATATCTCACAACATAGATTCACCATATAATATCATATACCTATATATATTATGAGGTATATACAGCAAATTGGTATAACTATATATGATATATCTATAGAATATGTACGTCTATATCATATATATATATATATATATATATATATATATATATATATATATATATATATATATATATATATATATCGGGTGGTGAATAGTCCGACGCACCATAGGAAACCCAATAAGAAATCATAGTCTCTCGATTTCCTGCTTCCTTAGTTATTTTAGGTAATACTCTACAGGAAATTTTCATTAAGGAACTTCTTTCTCAGATGAAACTATTAAAAATATTTTACAGTTTACGTCTAAAAAATTAATTAAAACTATTTATTGGAAAAATTACAACCAAATTTGAAAATAGTGGAACGTTACTTCCTTTGTGTAAGTGTGACAAAAATTATGAAGATAACATTCAAAAAAAGGTGTTTAAAAATGGAAATACTACTCAGCAGTTGTTGAAAATCCTTGTATAAATATAAATAATAATTAACAATTACAAATTACAAAAATTGTAGCAAATGTTCAAATAACCACCATTTTGCGCTAAGTAATATCCTAATCTATCATAAAATTCTTTTCTAACATTGGCAAGGCTGCGAGGCGTTATTTTCTAGCATTCTTCGCTGATGCGTGTCTAAAGCCTGTAAATCTGCAAACGTTTCAGAAGTGAAAATTTTAGATTTTAAATGTCTCCAGAGATAATAGTCCTTTGGGGCAATATCTCCAGATCTTGGAGGCCACTTAATTGCACAATTTGGTCCGATTACACAATTATTAAAACAATTATTAATAAAGCCTTTAACTTCTCGGCTGTTGTGAGCTGGGCAACCATTCATTTGAAGCCCAATTACTTTTTCCTCGGGAGCTACTTCTGCCAGAGCCGGCAAAATTTGCTCTTGCAGCAAATCCAAAAACCTACCCGTGCTTAGATTTTGTTCATAAATTTTGGTTCAATAATATGTTTTCCGAATATTCCTACACAAACATTAATTTTTTCACGATGCTGAGATCCGCTTTCAACAACAATTTTGGGCCTTTTTGTTAACCAAATCCTATAATTTTGCACGTTTGGTTCATTATTTAACGTAAAACAAATGTTCTTTAAAAATTTCTGGTCTAGATTAGCTTTCTGCAGCAATAATTTTGAAAGTTAACGCCACCCTGACGTTCCATTACTGTCCTGATACTGTGCAGCAATGTTGAAATTAGTAAAATATTTTTTCAGTTTTAGCTGATAGAGAATTCAATCCTTTAAAGAAAATTTTCTGTAGAGTCTTTACCTAAGATAATTGGGGAAGCAGGAATTTCCGAGTTTATGATTTCCCACTAGATTTCCTAAGGTGCGTCCGACCATACACCACCCGGTATATATATATATATATATATATATATATATATATAGTAATAAAAAAACTATATTAAATTACCTAATGGATGAATTGAAATGGTTCTCCACATCCTAAACCGATAAAGGTTCCATATGTGGATTGAAGAGAAATTTTAAAAAAGAAAATGAGCAACTAGTGTGGTTAATATCCAACAAATTAAGGTAGCTCAAACGTTTTATCTGATACGTATTTCAACACGTATTCGATTTTGCATATATTTTCGCTTTTGCGATTTAACATCATTGCAGCTTTTGTTTTGTCTTTTATACATTTTACTAAACTTTATAAATATTGTACGTATTACTAGTTTTCTATATATACTATACATTTGCATAATAGTTTAACGGTTTGAAGATGACAATTATGACACCAATTGTTAAGTATTAGTAATTAAACCTTGTGGGGGAAGTAATGAGTATAACTACACTCCTTGTCAATTATTAACTAGCAAGCCCAGTGTTTGAGCAGATGGATGTGACGATAATTTTTTCTGTGCTTTGTGCGTCTAAACAAAAATGTGTTTATTAGTCTTTCTGGAAGCATTCCTAAAATGAATATTACTTAGTAATTTGAACAATTTTTACTGATGATATACTACCTATATATGTAGTACTTCGGAAATTATTAATGATCCAGCAATCGACCTTTATTTGATGAACCTTGAAAACACCTATAGTAGTCCGCACTCACCTTTCACTTTTTGACCTTGAGAACTCCCAAGGCCGCCCACGTGTAGGACGTATTTTTGACTTTGAGATCGACCTCGGGTTTGGTTTTGGAGTTAGTCTAGGGGTTGACCCCGGAATTGACCTTGAGCTGAAAATTGCATTCTACTAAAGGATCCAAGTCTTGTAAGGCAGGAACCTGTTCGCGAGTTTCGCCTCAGTCATAAAAAATTGTATTCTAATAAGGGGTCCTAGTCTTGTAAGACGGAAATCCGTTCGCGGGCTTCGCCCCTGTCATAAGAATTGTATTCTATAATGGGGAGGAATTAATAGATAAGACATGCAAAGATGTCAAGTGTTTTCATAATAAAAAGATTTTATTTAATCTGTTATGAATATTTATTAGGGCCCGTTTATTATCAAAGGAGATTGCATAATTATTATTAAAAGTATTATTATTATTTTTTTTTTTGAAGCATCGGCTGCAGTGGCCATTATCTTTTCTGCGTTGTTATATTCGCGTGATAATATTAATTGCTTTGCAGAATTGTAGTAATTTTCGTGTTTAGTTCGTTGCAAAATATGTTTTTCATCAATGTTGGAAGGCCAACTGTTTCTCGCACCTCTCGATGTTCTAAGCATTCACATATAATATGGCGTATTGTAGTGGTGTGTTGCATAAATCACATGTTGGTCGTCTTTTTCTAGATTTCTCTAATATGTACGAGTGTGTGATATTAGTGTGTCCCAATCGAATACGGCATAAAATTACATCCTCTCGGCGGTTTAGTTCTTCATTGAGCTTCCAAGCACCCGCGGTTGTCTTAATTTCTCTTAGTTGCCCTGTGTATCTCGACCATTCGTTTTCCCATGATGTTTTAAATATTCTGTTATTATTCTGTATGAGGTCTGAGCATAGTAGCGGTGTTTGATCTATTTCTGCCTCTGTTGCTGCAGATTTTGCATATTTGTCAGCCAATTCGTTTCCTTTGATGTTCAGGTGTGATGGGGTCCATAGTATCACGATTCTTTTATTTAGTTCAGTAAGATGGTGTAACTGAGACATTAAAATTTTGCTGAACTCGTTTTCTGCAAACGGGTTTTTTTAGTGATTTTATAACCGAGAGGGAATCTGAACAAATTATAAATTGCGTTTCGCAGCTGTGTCTGCAGTATAATAAGGCTTGTCATATGGCATATGCTTCTGCTGTAAATATTGTAGCTTCAGGGTGTAATTTCCAGAAGTTTATATTGCCTTTTACAATCATTGAGCTTCCTACTCCAGCTTTGCTGTTAGACCCATCTGTGTATATGCTTGTGTAATTTGGGTATTGTTGTAGTGTGGCATAGTGTTTACGTTTTAAAATTTCTTTGTTACTCTCCTCTCTTTTTACTGTGTGTATGATTGGAGGTTTTTATTTCCATGGTGGATGTTCAGAGTACCCTAGGCGTATAGTCTTTGTTGTGGTAAGCTTTTGATGTATTTCGTTGTATCGAATTCATGCTGGCCTGGTTATTGTTCGGCGAGTGTCGTACATTTCATTATTGCTCTCGTGAAAGATTTTGAAGCACCGGTGGTAATCTGTTGCATGTATTTTTGTCACGTAATTAGCTAATAGGCGTTGTCTCCTCAGCTTAAGTGGCTCTTTCCCTGTATCAAAGCACATTGATTGTAGTGCACTTTTACGATATGCACCATTTGCCAATCTTAGGCACTGGCATTGGATTCTGTCTAGCTGTTTCAATCGCGATGTGCGTGCAGAACCATAGCTTATACTGCCGTAGTCAATCTTACTTTGTATTTTACTCTTGTAAAATGTTAGTAGTGTGTTTCTATGACATCCCCAGTTTATATTCGATAAACATCTCATTACATTTATGTCTAGTTTGCATTTTGTAATAAGTTCGTCGATATGTTCCTTCCATCTTAATTTTGTGTCAAAGGTAACGCCAAGAAATTTTATAGTTTTTGGCATCGTATAGGGTTGTTGTTTATTTTTAGGTATGGGTTTTCATGTTCGGTCCGTAGGCGGCAAAAGTGAATCGATTTGGTTTATTTTAACCCCATCTACAGATTGTGATCTAATTTATTTATACATTGGGGGTTGTATTCTAATAAGGGGTCTTAGTTTTCTAAGGCGGGAATCTGTTCACGGGCTTCGCCCCTGTCATAAAAATTGTATTCTAAGAATAGGGAAGAATTATAGATACGATATGTAAAGATGACAAGTGTTTTCATAATAAAAGATGTTATTTAATCTGTGTTTATTATTATTAATATTTATTAGGGTTGTTTTGATTTTTATCAAGGATATAAAAACCTAGTCCTTAAACGAGTATGTTCTATGCAATCTTTAAGACTATATTTAAGCCCTTGCTCAAATTTTTTTAATATCTGAGGTTAGCATATTGTGTTTAAGACTATTAATTAATTTATGTCTGAGGTTTAAATATCATTCTGATCGAGATAACTGTTTTACAATGTGTTTTCGTAATAGGGTTTATTATAAAGGAGACTGCATAATTGTTATTAAAATTATTATTAAAGAAATGTTCTTGCAAGATAAGTGTAGGAGCTATGTCTTGGATCTGTTTTGGTTTGTGTGTAGTGGCATCTAGTGGTGTATAGATTAATGAACGTTTTCTGCAATAGAAGTGGATCATGCGCGCCTCTCTCGAGCTACGGAACTCTTGATTAAAAACAGATGAACTACTAAAAACGCTTTGATTTATCGTGGTTGAAAACAAGTATTATACAGTAATTTGATTATCTCATCATTTATAACTAAACATGTAGTGAAAACTTATTTACAAAATCAAGCATTGGCAAATTATTTATTATTCTAAAATACAAAAACATTATCGTATAAAGTCCACACACATCCGAATGGTAATCCTGCAGCGTCCACTTGTTGTAGCGAAACCATCTAGAATTCTTCTCGTCCAAAGGAATCAAATATTCATCGCCACCGTTCTCGTCAATGTAGATAGCAGTCCAATGCTGACCTGGTTTGTTTACTGGATCCGTGTTCACAATAACTGCACAAGGTCTAGGTGCGTGTCTCGGCAGCTCATCAGTAGCACTTACAAGTCGGAACACATTCTTGTGGCTGGGGATCGATTTCAAACATTTCAGCACTTGTACCGCATACATATTTGGAGTGGGTATGCGACCAGTCTTGCAGTAGTTTTCCAGAGCGCACATAGGCTCCACGATCTTATGGTTTAAACAACTATACGTCTTTGCTTCCTTTTTCAATTCTCTAATCGATGAACAACCAACCTCGTCCAAGCTTAGCGTTAGTTTGTTAAGGAATCTTAAAAACTGTTGTTTTTTACTACTCTTAAAGTGAATTTTGTTAAACGGTAACAGAGTTCTTATCAGCTCCTCTTGGAAATCGTTGTATGGCACATACCCTGAACGCCATTTCAAGCCGAGATATTTACCCTCTAAATACATTATCTGTCTTGCCATGGGTTTTGATATAAAACAATCTCGACGTCGCTTTATTAGTATGTGCAGTAACGAACCATGATCTGTAATCACGGCAATTTAGTTCGGTATGAATTCGTTATCAACACCTATAAATCCTTGTATGTCCAAGTATGCGCCCATCTTCTTCCAGGTATTGTTGTACACTGAACATTTCTTTAATAATCATTTTAATAACAATTATGCAGTCTCCTTTATAATAAACGCTATTACGAAAACACATTGTAAAACAGTTATCTAAACCTCAGATATAGATTAATTAATAGTCATAAACACAATATGCTAACCTCAGATATTAAAAAAATTTGAGCAAGCGCTTAAAGGTTGCACAAAACATAATCGTTTAAAGACTAGGTTTTTATATTCTTGATAAAAATCTAAACAACCCTTATAACTATAAATAATAATAAACACAGATTAAATAACATCTTTTTATTATGAAACCACTTGTCATCTTTACATGTTTATCTATTTATTCTTCCCTATTATTAGAATACAATTTTTATGACAGGGGCGAAACCCGCAAGCAGATTCCCGTCTTGCAAGACTAGGACATCTTATTAGACTATAACCCTCAATGTATAAATTAATTAGGTCACAATCTGTAGATGGAGTTAAAATAAATGTAATAATAATTTTTATAACAATTATGCAGTCTCCTTTGATAAAAACAGGCCCTAATAAATATTAGTAACAGATTAAATAAAATCTTTTTATTATGAAAACACTTGTCATCTTTGCATGTCTTATCTATTAATTCCTCCCATTACTAGAATACAATTTTTTAGTGAAGTCTGCGAACAGATTCCCGTCTTACAAGGCTAGGACCCTTATTAGAATGCAATTTTTTATGACAGGGGCGAAACCCGCGAACAGGTTCCTGTCTTACAAGACTAGAATCCTTTATTAGAATACAATTTTCAGCTCAAGGCCAACTCTGGGGTCAACCCCTGGACTAACTCCAAAACCAAACCCGAGGTTGATCTCAAGGTCAAAATACGTCGTACACGTGGGCGGCCTTGGGAATTACCAAGGTCAAAAAGTGAAAGTGAGGTGCCGTTACTACTCCTTATGAAGTGTTGTTCTTATACTACTTTTTCTATTTTGCACATTTTATGGCAAATTTTGATAAACCATTTTAAACTAACAGGGACGTTGTTGTTGTCAGGTAGGTTAGCAAGACTGACGTTAATATTTTACATCTCTCTTTTTTCTTATTATGTCACCGACCTTAGATACAGAAAAAAGTTATGTGTTTTGTCCTCCATTATGAAATGAAAATGATATTCGCATGTGGTAGTGGATTATTATGAACGCAATACAGAATAATATAATAGACGTACCTTGCTTATTCGTTTTACAAAAGGAAAGTTATTATCAATTTACATAATCTATGACAATTGTATATTCTGACAACAATATTAGATAATTTCTTTTTTTAAGGTCTAATGTATATATTTAACCATAAAATGATAATAGGTTAAAATAATAGTCATGCACGTATAGTACCTAATCTAAATTATATCAGTAAATTGTTATTAAAACAAAAAAAAAAACGATTTTTAAATTTAGTGTGGCTTTCCAAGATTTATTTAAAGTGGTGAAATTCGAATTTCACGGAGTATTTTCTAATTTTAAATAATTATTACTTATAAGTTAATAAATTCGCATCGGCTGGGCTTGTTCAATTCTATTCCTTAAATTTAACTCATATTTTAAGATTGGCAGATTAAAGTCGTACAATAGAGTTTCATAAACCACCCTACTTCGGAGACATTCTTATATAACTTTATAGTAATATTTTCTGTTCCTCAAACGCTTTTTTCTATAAAACTTAGTAAAAACCTTGAGTTTAACATTACACTCAGGAACGGCAAGTTTAGTGACTAACTAGTTCGTAGGTGAAAATTAAATTACTACTTTGTAAAGAATTGGATTTCTCTTAATAAAAAACGTTTTGACGTTTTGAAGAGTGCTTTGGAAAGAACATGCATTCTTTTATTTAAAAAACACATTTTGATTAAATTTAAAATTCTATTATTTATTTTTTAAAACTGTATTATGCTTCAGGGAAAAATTCTCTTATGAAGAAGAAAAGCAACAGCCTGTTCAAAACAACATTCTAACAAACACACTTTCAGGCAAAAACATTTTGATTAAATCTGACGTATTTAAAATTAAATACTTAATCCTAATAATAATAGATAAACAGTAAACTATGAATGTAAAAAAATCTCGGGAACCTTTGCAAACATCCGAAATTTCGTAACGACATATTATTGAGCACCAAAATGCCCAACTTTGACCTAATTTAATCGACATTGTATAGCTTCAAATAACTGACATCCCCATGCTGGAGCTCAAAAATGGTCACTGTATATATATATATATATATATATATATATATATATATATATATATATATATATATATATATATGTCCCAATAGTGCGTATTCGGTCGATAGCTCTTTAGCCATTAAACTTAGAAGATAAGTTTAAATACGAAAGTTGTCTATTTTTATAAGCTGCATAATGTAAAAAAAGTTTGGTTTCTATAGGATGTAATATAAAAGCGGTACAATATAGAACTTTTGATTTTTAAATAGAACACCCTATATATTATTTTATTTTTTGATTCTCCTTATAATTTTACATCTTTTTTATAAGTTAACTAAAAACTGAAATTTTTATGTAGTAATTCAAGTAGGCGTATCTCAGTTATTTTTAAAGATAAAAAAATAATCTTTGGTATGGGATTTATTCATACATGAGCTTACTTTAATCTAGTGTCAAAATTGGATTTCAATATACAGAGTGATCACAAAAATTAATTCAATAACATAATTTTGAAAATGCTGTATCGTAATTTTTTTAAATGGCACACCCTATATTTTTTAATGCCTTGTCTTCGTCTATTAATCGGCTTTCATTTCTATTAAATATGTTCTATACCCATCTCTAATAGTTTCGGAGATATTTAAATTTGTCCAATTTTTTTCGTTGATAACACTGAAGAAGAGTAAAATTAGTCGGTCAAAGCAAGCTATGAATACATAAGAAACTAAAAAACATATTAACTGAAATACAAACACTTAAACTTATAATAAATGATCAATGTGACCACCATTTTGTTGCTGGCAAACATGAAGTCTTTGAATAAACGGGTGATCACAAAAATTAATTCAACAACGTAAATTTGAAAATGCTATATCTTCAGCAACAAAATGGTGGTCACATTGAACATTTATTATAATTTTAAGTGTTTGTATTTCAGTTAATATGTTTTTTAGTTTCTTATGTATTCATAGCTTGCTTTGACCGACTAATGTTATTCTTCTACAGTGTTATCAACGAAAAAAAAAACAAACTTAAATATCTCCGAAACTATTAGAGATAGGTATAGACCATATCTAACAGAAATGAAAGCCGACTAATAGACGAAGACAAGGCATTAAAAAAATATAGGGCGTGCCATTTAAAAAAAAATGAAGATATAGCATTTTCAAATTTATGTTATTGAATTAATTTTGTGATCACCGTTATATTGAACAATTTTGACTATCGATTAAAGTAAGCTCATGTATGAATAAATTCTATACAAAGATTATTTTTTACTTTAAAATAACTGAATACGCCACTTGATTACTACATAAAAATGTCAGTTTTAGTTAACTTTGCAAATATCTCAAAAACTGTAAGATTTAGCTTGTATGTAATTCATATAAAAAGATGTAAAATTATCAGGAGAATCGAAAATAAAATAATATATAGGGTGTTCTATTTAAAATCAAAAGCTCTATAATGTACCGCTTTATATTACACCTGTAGAAACCAAACTATTTTTAGATTATGCAGCTTATAAAATGACAACTTTGTATTCAACCTTCTTCTAAGTTTAATGTAAGGAGCTATCGACAGAAACGCACTATTGAACTGTATATATATATATATATATATATATATATATACTCAAATTTATCTGTTGAATAAAATGCTGATTAGGCCTAGACTAAATGCAGTATGCCATAGTTTACGTATTATGTCAAACTTGTTAGAAATAATCTGGCAGACTTTGTCTATAGCATTCAAATGTTTGTGCACATTAAGATATGGAATAATCATCTGTGGGGGTTCATCACATATGCACAGGTTCTTTATTCTTCAGGAATCGGTTATCAAAATTATATTAAGATTACATCATAGACAAAGTTGGAGAGGTATTATCAAGAAATGTAAGCTATAGAATACTAAAGGTTATGACAACCCTATGTTTCATTTTTGTTAACAGTCACTAATACTTTGTAATTTATACTTATTATTCTTATTCCGAAATGATCTTCTTCGATACATACATGCGCACGCGTAAGTGCACACGCACAACCAAACACACACACACACACACACACTGCAATTTAATTTTTCAAACGAAGACCTAAAGCAGGTACTCTCAATTTTTATCTCGTTGGTCATGACAATGTTATTTAACTCTTATGTTAATCAGGCGCTAACCCCATATAATTTATATTATTATTCTTACTTACCTTCTCTTATTATTAAAGTTCATTATTGAAATTCCCTCCAATTGGAATAGAAGCAGTAGTATTAGGTACCTATTATTAGCAATGACTGTTAATGGATAAACTAAACTAAAAGGCGTCTAAACAGTGCAAGGTTTCCGTCACGGTATCTCTTGCCTGCAACTGCGCAAGGCGAAACAGTAAGTAAGTTTGTGTTAGGTACTTTAGAAAACCTACCTTTACTATACTGTGACATTCACATTGAGGAGTGACGACATTATTGATAAAGTAGAGTCAGTATCGCAAGTTGCTTATTAGCGGTAGGTAGATAATTAAGTATTTATTATTTGTTCTTAGCGATTGTGGATAAAATAGTAGCGATTGTGAATAAAATAGTACACAAACCTCGGCGAAAGTTCCATTCCCTTCGTGATTTAATAGAATATTAAGAACAACACGAGAGCAAGAATAAAAACACTGATAGAAACTACCATTAACTATTTAACAGAGTATAACGGCACTTTTGTGAATTCAATATCTATAATTCTATTTTGGATTACGTAATAATTTAAACTTTAAAGTTATTACATCAAATTTAGAGTTTTCCTCTAATTTAATTTTAAACTAAAAGTGTATTACAAATTGACAATCATCTGTAGTTGTACAAATAACTAAGAGCAGTGTATTAATATTTTATTAAGGATGTTGCACTTTGCTGGAATTTTTGGAAAACTAGGGGTGGCATTTGATTGTAATGTTTGTAGAAATAGGTGATATTGCTGATATGGTGATAATTCATTTTGCATATACCGACAAATCAATTCAGATTTTTGCTGTCAAGACCGATACAAATTCAGTAGGTATTTCATATTTCCGACAACCGATCAGAACAGGCCACGGTCACTTTTAATTGTCACGGCATATCAACTAAAGTGAAACTGAAAGATGGTTCTTTTGTACTATGAATAATATAAATAAAAACATAAGATTGATCAAAATATATTCATTGCCTAATATATACTATGAGTAATAAGTAGTAGTATTACATTTCACCACTATTACGTTCTGTTTACCTTCACGTTCACGTGTTCATTATTATTATTTTTGTATAAAGATGATAAAAATCGTTTTTATAACTTTACAATAATACATAGCTTTTCACACTTTACCATATTTTGCACTATTTACTTCTACGGTATGATTGAATTGAGAGCGGAAATAATTAAAATACTTAGCTTTTTCATGTTTTATTTTTGTATTTACATTTTACATAAATCTATACGTTTCCATAACAATTAGAGTTACCGCCCTCAGTAGTGGTAATTCTTTCAGAATTGTTTAAGAGAATAAAGAATAAAGAATTACGACTACTTAAAACCATAACTGTAATTGTTATCGAAACATATAGATTTATATAAAATATAAATATAAAAATACACCATTAAAAAACCCAAAAAGCTAAGTATTTTAAGTGTGTAATGAATGTGAAAATAACATATTTTTATTATATTTTGTATGTTACATAAATTGTTACAGAAATATCATCATGTTGAGTCACAGTGCGAGGTAAGATCATAAAAAATCTGCAATTATTCGTTTATATTTACGCATGTTTGTTGTATTGTAAAATTTGTTTTTTAATGTGCATTATAATGTTTCTTAAAATTTCTAGTTTGAATTCACACATAAATACACTTGATAACAATATGAAACATCAATAATTTCAATCTTAACATTCATATACACAAAAAACTATTGACACTGTTGCGCACATCATCATGATAGCTACAAATTTTTTAGATAGCTGATGCATAATTTTGTATTTTAATTTGATGGCTGTAATGGCCCAAACTGTGAAGTTCACAAATTTAGATATATTAATAAAATATTCCCAAGAAGCGCTCTCCTTGTACTTACTTTTTGAAGTGAATTGAAATCTATTTTCAAAAATTTTTTAAAGAATCAATGTAATGTAAATATATAAAAATGAAAATAAATCGATACTTAAATTAGACAGATATAAAACTTAAATTATCGGTTAAAAAGAACTTTAAACACCATAATTTGTTTCAAACTTTCAGCGCAATACTTTACCAGCATTTTTATTATTTTCCAATTCTTACTTAAAAATAACAAAAACACAAGTGTATGTCACGATTAAAACAATGGGAGTGAAAAGCCTCTCTTATATAATATTTTTTGTACAGCCGGGACAAAACATACACTTTCCTCCTTCATTTCAGAGACCAAGTGCGTATTTTACTCCCTTGGGATTAAATATTTTTAAGTTCCAAGAATCAAAACTAATAAAAACGCAACTAACACCAGAAATCTGTTTTAGTATTTTTAAACGTCATTATAACCGTTATAGCTCCCTATCAATAACCTCGGCAGTAGGCTAATCTTGCATTAACTATATCACTATAAATAAATCAATCAAGTAACTATGAACGTTTAATCAAATTATGGACGGTAGTTCTGAGAGCGCATGCGTAAGTTGGGTGCCCATTTCGGTAAGTTGTCATAGTGTAGCAGTTTATATAATTTTTTTTAATTTTTGAGTTTTAACCCCCCTCCCCTACCGGCGGGGAAAATTAGCGAATATTTAGTGATTGTTGCCCTCGTTAACTTATACGCAAGTTAAATAGTACTAAAAAAGAAATAATAATAAAGCTATCATATGTGTCCATATTTGATGGTAAAGATTTATACCCAAAATGGGATAGAAACGTCGAATGTATGAATTAGATACACAAAACTTCCTATGGTACGCCATTTTACTAGTTAATAACAAACTTTTAAATATTACAATAATAATACACGCCTTATTTAAAATAAAATGTAAATATATTAAAAATATTACAGTTATGTCTGCTCATAAAATTAATGAATTAAATCTATGTCTACACATAAAATTAATTTTAAATACACATACGAGGATATGTAAAATATTGAATTATAATTATGTCTATAGTATTTTTCAACTAGAATTCCCGTTTTCGGATTAGCCTTATATTAGGTAATGCAAACCTTTTGTCTTTTATCTCTGTTTAAATTGTGGTTGTACTTCTATACAACAGAAACGTAGGA
Organism: Vesta saturnalis; assembly: GCA_036346205.1. Classification (NCBI taxonomy): domain Eukaryota; kingdom Metazoa; phylum Arthropoda; class Insecta; order Coleoptera; family Lampyridae; genus Vesta; species Vesta saturnalis. The sequence goes on from JARFJB010000103.1 coordinate 162,031, forward strand.
TTTACGGAGATAGATAAATTGATTCAAGCACACAATGAGCATTAAAATATTCTACTAACAACCACAATGTGGCAGAAAGAGACGACATTAGTTTATGTTGGACGCAAAATTCAAAATTTTACATTTATTAACAGCGACGGTTATGAAATCTCAAGCTTTTAAAATAAATATGTTTATTCAATTAACAATTCCTGGCATATTGAGAAATATACAAGCGACGTAAGTAAGTGTTTACTATTATATGTCCAGGCATAATAATAATAATTTACTAGGACACATTAAAATTATTTAGTGGCATAATAATAATAGTTCAGTAAATAAACTAATTATAAACTATTCCAGTTATAAATTTTTCTTACTCAACATGTAATAGTTATAACATTCGGTTTAGTTCAGCAAAACAGCGTTTCGTATTATTATATCGCGACATAATACAAATATATTATTATTATTTCAAGTAATAACAAAAATGAATTAAATTTATGTGCTGCATGAACTAAGAATTACTTGTTAGTCAGAGGTTCTAAAATAATTGATTCTTTAATAAATGATCATTTTAAGTACATATTTATAGGTCATGAAATAAATTGGTATCTACATAAGAATTTTGATGTAAATGCAATAAATCTAATTATAGGATCATTAATGCGCATATCTTTTGCTAGTAAACGTCATGCGCAATTAATTATGCATTACACTAATGTTATAATGAAATTTGATTTGTAATGTGTGTTAGTTTCATTAAACCTGTAAAGTAATAGGTGGTAACTATACAGGGTCCGCCTTTGGAAGCTGATCCTATGAGTATCTGCTAAACCAAACTTACTATAATTTTGAAAATTTGGTGACAGGGTAATGATGTTAGGGCTAACTCATCTAAAATATTTTCACGTTCGTACCACTTCCGGCTATACCGGAAGTTGATACTTAGTCGCTTATTTTAAATGGAACAGCCCATATATTAATACATTTTTGGATTCTGTGTCGAATTTTAAGGTAAGTTTGTTAAATAAACTAGATACGAAATTTCAGTCGTTTACAAAAAAACATTTTTCTAAAAAAATTGACAGATGCGGTCTTAGTAATAACTTGTTGATTGTTCTGTTCCTGTCAAACAATTTGAATAAAACTTTGAGGTGTTGTAGGCAAAGGTTTAATGCAACAGTCTACAAAAAATGACATTTGTATTTTTCGTAAAAATAAAACTATGAATGTCTAAACTTGACTATCAAAAAATGCAAGTTACACAAAAAATCAAATGGAAACCCCTATTTTTTATTACTCAGATCGATTTAACGTCAAAAATTAAGGTAAGTTTGTTTAAAACATTATTTGCCTAAACGTAACAGTTTCATACTTATTATCAAAAAAGTCCCAATTTTAAAATTTGTGATAAAAATGAGCTACATACTTAAATCTAGTATTCCTTGTTCGTGGTCACCTTGGAAATCAAATAATTGAGAATTGAAATAAAGAAAAATATTTCAATAAGTTACTGCAAAAAATAGTGTTTTTTAGCGTTTTTTAGCGTTTTTTAGCGTTTTTTAGCGTTTTTTAGGGTTTTTAGTGTTTTTAGTGTTTTTTCGTGTTTTTAGGGTTTTTAGTGTTTTTAGTGTTTTTTAGGGTTTTTTAGCGTTTTTAGCGTTTTTTAGCGTTTTTAGCGTTTTTAGCGTTTTTTAGTTTTTTAGCGTTTTTTAGTGTTTTTAGTGTTTTTTCGTGTTTTTAGTGTTTTTTAGGGTTTTAGTGTTTTAGTGTTTCGTGTTTTAGGGTTTTTTAGTGTTTTTAGTGTTTTTTCGTGTTTTTAGTGTTTTTTAGCGTTTTTAGTGTTTTTTAGCGTTTTTTAGGTTTTTAGTGTTTTTTCGTGTTTTTAGTGTTTTTTAGCGTTTTTTAGTGTTTTTAGTGTTTTTAGTGTTTTTTAGGGTTTTTTAGTGTTTTTAGTGTTTTTTCGTGTTTTTAGTGTTTTTTAGCGTTTTTTAGTGTTTTTAGTGTTTTTTAGGGTTTTTTAAGGTTTTAGAGTAATAAAAAATAGGGGTTTCCATTTGATTTTCTTGAGTAACTTGCATTTTTTGATAGTCAAGTTTAGACATTCATAATTTTATTTTTATGAAAAATACAAATGTCATTTTGCAGAATGTTGCAATAAACCTTTGCCTACAACACCCCAAAGTTTTATTCAAATTGTTTGACAGGAACAGAACAATTAACGAGTTATTACTAAGTCCGCATCTGTAAATTTTTTTAGAAAAATGTTTTTTTTAAAACGACTGAAATTTCGTATCCAGTTTATTTAACAAACTTACCTTAAAATTCGACATAGTATCCAAAAATGTATTAATATACGGGCTGTTCCATTTAAAATAAGCGACTAAGTACCGACTTCCGGTATAACCGGAAGTGGTACGAACGTGAAAATATTTTAGATGAGTTAGCCCTAACATCATTACCCTGTCACCAAATTTTCAAAATTATAGTAAGTTTGGTTTAGCACATACTCATAGGATCAGCTTCCAAAGGCGGACCCTGTATAGTTACCACCTATTACTTTACAGGTTTAATGAAACTAACACACATTACAAATCAAATTTCATTATAATATTAGTGTAATGAATAATTAATTGCGCATGACGTTTACTAGCAAAAGATATGCGCATTAATGATCCTATAATTAGATTTATTGCATTCACATCAAAATTCTTATGTAGATACCAATTTATTTCATGACCTATAAATATGTACTTAAAATGATCATTTATTAAAGAATCAATTATTTTAGAACCTCTGACTAACAAGTAATTCTTAGTTCATGTAGCACATAAATTTAATTCATTTTTGTTATTACTTGAAATAATAATAATGTATTTTTATTATGTCGCGATATAATAATACGAAACGCTGTTTTGCTGAACTAAACCGAACGTTATAACTATTACATGTTGAGTAAGAAAAATTTATAACTGGAATAGTTTATAATTAGTTTATTTACTGAACTATTATTATTATGCCACTAAATAATTTTAATGTGTCCTAGTAAATGATTATTATTATGCCTGAACATTTTGAATTATTATTTTATTACGAGGTAATAATAATGTATAATTCTAATTCCCAAATTTTTATTAAATATGACATTTTAAGGTTTCAATTATTATGCACATATTTTAATTTTTGAATTATAGACGTGGCAACGCTGACTGCAAAATGGGATATGACGCTAATTGAAACACAGCCAAACAGCTTGGCTAGTTTACATTTAAATCATAGACAAGGAATTCCTTGTCTAAGATTTGAATACATACATTCAAAGCTTTTTCCTATTGATCCGCACTAATCTAGAATTAGCCGCTAGTTTGGTCGACGACCGTGCCGATGTCTAAGTTACCGTCAGGTTATCTACAGTGTTGCCAACATACTTGTGCAGTATTGAATTCATCAATTATTATTATGTGCATAATTTTAATTTTAAATTATTGTAATGTACATAATTTTAATTCTTCAATTATTATTATGTACATAATTTTAATTCTCCAGTTACTATTATGTACATAATTTTAATTCTGAATTATTACTATGTACATCACAATAATTTCTGAAGAATAATTCAAATATTATTTAGGAGAATGAGTTATTTTCTTTAACCATAACTTTAATTCGTGTAATTACTATTATGTTATCACATAATAAATGCAGAACTAAAATCATGACCAGCCTGAATAATAATTTTGTTAATTTGTATTATATCATGACATAAATTTATTTAATTTTTGTAATAACTATTTACACCCGACATAATTCTTTTTATGATATTAAATAGCAAAATGGCGTGCCATAACTTCCCTTTAGAATTCCTTAAGAAATATTAAATTTAAAAAATGCGAATTGAAGCTAAAGCGACAAGTTTCAACAAATAAATGATGATCACCAGACCTAGTTAAGAAATAATGGTAACGGTAAATGGTATATCATATTGCATGAAATTTGAACCAGTTGAAATCTTAACGTCAAAACGTGTGATCTTCACTGCATCATGACTCCAACCTGATTATTCTTGACGCGCTGTTAACCTACCACCTAAATTTATGCAACCCAAGCATCAAAATGAAAACAATTTGTCTGAATTTGCATAAAGTTCAATATTGCTGCTTCGTTCATTGTGTCTTACTATACTCCAATGTTGATATGATTAACATCTTATGATGATTCAATGACAGAATTCAATATCTCTTCGTTTTTGCTTAGAATAACTGGAATTTAGTTATAAATGTTGTAAATTTCAAAATCACCAGCAGTCGCTTGATAATAATGAAGTACGAAGAACCGACTTCCATGACACGTTAATCAATTTAATGAAATGAAAACGATGAAATTTTACAGAAAATTGATTTAACGATGAAACATCATTTTCTTCAAATTAAACTGTGAATCCAAAGACAGATATTGGCCACAGTAAAATGTCGATTTACAAAATTTACTGTACTGCCCTGCTTATGCTAATGGGCGAAATCTGCAAAGACTTTGTTTTGAGAAAATGGAGGTTTTATATTATTTTAAATGCCAACTATTTGTGATATACTTTAATAAATATTGAAGTGCAATCCTATAGTAATTATCCCTCACAAACTCACGAAATCATTAGAAACCACAATAGCCTTCTAAATTTTAACTTATGACAGATACGACTATTTTACCTAACTGTTTCATCAGATTTATCGTTAATTTTTATATTAACAACAATTACTGCATCACTATTTGATTGTTCAACGCAATCTTCAAAATCAGTAAAATCAAATACATCTCGCTTTCTCTTAGCGACATCTCAACTTGATGATGAAAGGAGTCCACTGGCATGAAGGTGTGGCCAGGCTCAAAAAAACTTAATCTCGAGCTTATCAATATTAAATAAATCTGAATGTACATAAAAATGGCAGTTTTTATTTTGTGACGAACAATTATCCAGCCACAAAACGTGTTGGTCGTCTCTACGCGGTAAGAAGAATGAATAAAATGTTCTTATGCCAGTTTTTGAGCGACCGGCTATACCTTCATGTCAGATTATAGCTATCGTCTTTTTGTTTATTTGTTTCGTCCCCACAGGAACAAATGGTTCGTTGAAAGCTATGATTTTGCTTGTAAAGATGACTTCATTCGGTGACTCGTATCTTGGGAGTATGACAACCTACAATTTAAATAAATACAAGAACGTATTGATACGTTATTAGGCACTAAAATACGCTCCTCCTGCACATCTGCAGAATATACAGTGACCATCTAAAGTACCCCCCTCCCCCAACCTATTATGTGAACCATAAAACTGAAATTAATAAAATTTTGGTAAACCGAACGAAGGCACATATATATCGTATTTGATGGTATTCAGTGACGTAATCATTAGAAAATGGCAGACAGCCGCCATTTCATAAAACAATCTTAAATGGGATCATGTGGCAAGCAATAACTCATTTGAACGATCGTTTCAAATCCTTTTCAATGACATCAACAACATTAAAATGTTACTACTAATTCATGAGTTTTAACCCAAAGACGCCAATGAATGTTTTGAGATTTTTGGGTTGAAACTCATAAAATCAGTAGTAATATTTTAATGTTATTGATGTCGTTGAAAAGTAATTGAAACGAACTTTCAAATGATACAATATGGTCATTAAAACTATTTTACAAAATAGCCGTCATTTTGTAAAATAATTTTAAATGGAATCATATGGCAAGTAATATCTCATTTGAAAGTTCGTTCCAAGCCCTTGTCAACAACATCAACAACATTAAACAAATCGTAAACGACAAGGTCTATTCTTGGTTAAACGTCACTGAATTTATATAAAAACAACCAATAATATGACAAAGCCTGCAAAGATACAAGTATACTTAAAGTTCTTTTCTAATGGTATATTTTAAATTATACAATCTAAACGTTTCGATAACACTTACAGTTATCTTCTTCAGTAGTAATTATCTGTTAAAATTGTTAAAGATGTTGTAAACAATTTTGTCAAAGTTGAAAAATTAAAAAAAAAAAAGATAAGTGTGATAATGGTGAAAGTTTACATTTTCATGTACTTAAAGTTCATCTTCAGTCATAACCTCAAACGCAAAATTAATACTGTCGACCTAAATTTTAACAGCCAGACATTTTTAACTGAATAATATTTAAGTACATCACGTACACAACGTTTATATTTAAAATTATAACCTTTATTGATTCAATAATATTGAATTGTTCACTTACCAAATACAAGGCACACACACAACATGACAGTACTAATTTAGGTTAGAATCGTCACTGAAATTTTACCGTAACTATAATCACAACGCGAGAGGATGTTTAAAGTTAAGGCAAAAGGTCGTATCTGCTACAATAATGCACATAGGACACTTTGGCTTAGTAGATGTTAGATACGACCACTTTGCTTTGTAAAATGAGTATACGGTTCAGATACCCAATATTTCATAAGGTGTTGTAAATAACTTTAGAACACAGATACGCCAATTAGCATTAGGAATAAGATCAAATACATCGTTGGCTATCTAAAAACTCCATAACCTGATTTTACATAAAATTTCAGATACGCCCTTTAGCTTAAGCAGGGCAGTGCATACCCAATACAATATCAATTTATGAATTGCTTAGCATATGCATTTGTTTGGTTAATAACACTTTTATAAAACCAATGTTCATCGATGGGAATTTTAATCCAGCTCAGTTTTTCAATCTTTCATAAACAAAAATTTTAAAATGCGTACAAAATTAAAATATTGGGAATGTATTGTTACAATTGATCATGATCAGATTGTTAACATAGTAATTTTTCTCAGCAATGGATTAAAAGGTTGATTGTACCACTTGGGCCCCTCCTAGCCCTGTCCTTTCCCTAAATTATTCGATTATAGCCATGTACCAGCACTTAGCTTGGAATAACATAAACAAAGGATTTATGCTGTCTGTCAGAAAATTAATCCAGTTTTTATGTTAAATATTGTTCAATGGTTTCGTGATAGACACGTAATATTTGAAAGTAGAAGGTGGCGACTTTAAAAACCTGATTGTGAGAGCTACTTAAGAGAAGCAAGGAAGGTGTGTGAAACTTTAATAACTGAGAGCATTGTTATTTCAAAACACCAAGCATATGGGAATGTGATTCATGACATGATTGCTTTGGTCCGAAAGCAGTAAGATCATCCATTTCGCTTTTTATAAGCTACTTGGGTTGCATAACTTTGACCGGTTTCTGATCAGCGAAAGATAATGTCATAGAAAAAACCAATATAATAAGTGAGATCCCTATAAATAATAGGGTATAAAAACATTGGAAATTGAAACCGAAAATAACCGCTTTGAGGTCTCCTGAGCCCAAAAAATTGTTTTTGGAAAATGTCAAAGATGTCTGTATGTGTGTGCGTGTGCGTGTGCTTGTGCGAGTGCGCGTGTGTGTGAGTGTGACAGGAATTTGACAACTAGCAATCTATTGTGGTAGTAATACTGTAAGCCTGGAATGATCAGATACTTGGAAATAAATTTCTATCAGAATTTCAGATTTTTAATGTAATTTAGGTATTGATATTAAGCAAAATATTATACATTATACGCAGGATTACGTTTTTTGCTAGCTCTAGGAGATTATGGCCTCACCTAACGGCTCGCCAGTAAACTCCTATCATCCTATTTACTATGCTAACAATGTAAAATACTATATATTTCTATGTTTAATTCATAATGGTGTGTATTGGAAGACATACTAATAAATCATATCGACGATGTCAATGCAATACCTCTTAACTGCAAATGTGACTTTATTCAGGAAACACATTTTTATAAATAATTATGAAAAAGCACTAAAATTTTGACTTTTGTTAATTTGAGGCGCAACAAATAACTCTGTGTTGGTTATTTTTAAACATACCTACCGACATTTTAATTTTTTGAAAATTTATAGCTAGTTACGAGGAATTGCATTTATAATTCTGTCAAAAAGTTGATGATACAAGGTATTGCATGGAGTACTGAAATAACTACAACTGCTCTGTTATTATTAGTATTAAAAAACTTTTATTGTATCCTAGCCTACAACATTTTTACAGAAAAAACTGCAATACAACTTTACTATAATATTTCAGAATTGCACTTATTCTTTATATGGTAAATTATCGTAGAAGCTCCAGAAATTTCTATTAATTTTCAACTTTATTTCCTGAAGATGAAAATACTTTTTTTTTGCCCCAAATAATACTGGATACTCCTCAATTTTTTTCGGTAGGTGCTTTGGTCTGTGTGGCAATGGCGAAAATTCTTCATCAAGGTCCAGTTTGTAACTAATACAACCTTTCTCATACTTCAGGGCCTTAATTTCGGTAACTGTGGGATCGTTAGTTTTTTTACCAGGTCTAATCGAATCGTAAACACGGTTAGTATTAAAATTTTGAAAAAAGCTGTATGTTGGGCATATCACTTCATAAGGTCTTGGATTGCGACGTGCGTCCTTTGTTATTTGAAAATAATCATTAGCGATTTCTATGGCGCGATTCTGTAATCTTTTTTCAATTGTCGCATGAACGCTGTCACACTCCATTTGTGTATGTCCTTTTACCAAAAATTTTTGCACAATAGTCACTTTATATTGATAGGACAAGCTTAATAGAGCATTTGCCAATACACTATTTCTATTTTGATATGTGCATCCATCTGAATACAACACTATCGGTTTAATATCTTCATTTGCAGAAATGTAGTGAGTTATTAGAAAACTAATGACCATCGACGCAAATGTTGGTGCTTGCAAATCAGCGTCCGTTTCATCAAACCAATAGCATGTACCATCTTTTGTATTAAGATCAAAAAATGTGAAGTTGTGACACACTAATTTTGTTTTGAAGTAAAGTGAACTCGCTTGTAATGATGGACAAGTTTTTACAGCCTGCAAGTCCATAGTTAAAACGTGAATATTTCCCTTTTTTGTTTAATATGAAGTTCCCATTTATTTTTATTCAAATTCCCAGCCTCATATTCCACGGATATATCACAGCGATCTTTCCTCGGTTTGAATATTCTTATATTTAATTTATTTACCCATTTCATGAATGTGTTTCTGCTAACTATTTTCTTTTGTGGTTCTTTTGAGTACTGAACAAACGTCTCAAACAAGTCCGCTACATTTTTAAAATCTTGTTCTAAATAAAAATAAAGTTTTTTTGTGTCCTTGCGACAATACTGACTTGGCAGTTTCGGTAACTGCTCTAGAAATGATTTTATGAATTCATCAGATTCTGTTGGTTTTTGCCGTTTAGGAAGTCTTTCGCTATTTTTAGAGAAATTAATTCCAAATTGGGACTTTAATACACTGTTTCTCACCAACCATTCCCTACACCGAGTGTATTTAAAAACATTGTTTTGCACACAGGAACAGTTTTTTGGCCAATGTTTAAATTATAAAGAATGAAGATGAACGTCTTGATATCTCATTGGTAGTTTTACGTTGTGTAGGTCTCTGTGATACCAAATTGCATATAAAATTTTCCTTTGTTTCCAGTCCATATTGTCCCAAAATTAGAAAATGTCCGTTCTAACAGTTTCACTGATTTCGTTGCACTTATTTATTTTTGACACTTCACATGCCTTTGACTTGCATCATTTCTTGATTGTTCTTTTAGTCTTTTTAACATCTTGGAAAGTATTTTTTTGATTTCTTAGTCTCCTAAATCCTAGGTATTCTTTTCCTGCCATTCTTAATTGTTTAGATCCTGCTTTATTTTCCGTATCATCTTCATTACTAGAACCTCCATGATCACTCACTGCTGCTGGATCCTTCTCATTTGCATGGTTTTCGCCAGGTTTTTCTTCATCTATATTTAATTCATGAACGTAATTTGCAGGTTCCGTTTCCATGTTTTCAAAAACAATTTCTGGATTTTCAATAAGATGTTCGAAAGTTACTTCGTTTGCCTCACCTATAAGAACGAAAGTAAAGCTTTATTTTATCATGTGTTCATATATTTTAACAAAAGACATACCTTCAGAGTAAATGTTTTTTTCAAACATTTTAGCTTGATAATTATTCAAATTAATATCTCCTAAAATTATAATTTTTGGCCGATCCTGATTTGAAATAAGATTGCAATATTTATTTGAGGTAGCCCCATCCTCAGCTGAAGACATTACTATTTCGGTATTCTCAATGGCAGTTAAAGGAGTTTTTGTTGATGTTTCGTTTTTTTCTAAAAGTTGGGGTATTATTTATGTTTTTTAAAATAACTATACATTACAGAATCACAAAAACAAAATAGTTGGAATGCCGATTTAGACAAAATAATTTAATAATCGTCCTAAAGAAATAGCTGTTACCTAATTTATTTAATTGGGCCTTTCTGCACATCTCAACCATTCTTTGTCCACGCATTTTTGTAGAATTTTATCTCAAATTAGATCATCAAAACCTTCCGAGTTTCACGAATACAAGCACAGGCAATAACAGGTATCTGCAGTTGAGGCTACAAAAATTGTCAAATGTAATAACACGTATCTTGATATTTCTATTTTAGGTACATTTTTTTACTTAAGGGTGTGAAATTATGGGACAAGTCGGCATTATGGTTTTTCTACATACATTAAATTGCAATATAGACTTACCACAAGTTAAAAAATGTACACTAAAACATGTAATAAATGAGCACCAACTTGTAAAAATCCACTATCATTCAAATTTGGCATACAGATACGAGGTATTGCACAATGTTTCGATAATCACGCGATTCAGCCGATCCAATGGGAGTGCCACAATGCATTCTAGGAGTGGCAATACGTGTTTCTCTATCTCAAGCTGCATAAAGCCGAAATTCGTTAAATTTGCAGTTACGAGGTATTGCATTGACATCGTCGATATAGTATATTTAAAAGCAGAAGAATGATTGGTTATAATTATAACGATGTCAATAAATTTGATTTGGGCGATCTTTCAAAAATTAACCTTAGTTTGAATTTACCGCAATACATAAACGAGGTATTTACAATTTTGAAAATGTAAAACTCATTGACGGTACAATGCTACGCGACAGCTAACTGTTATAATATAGGGCTATAGAATGTAATATGTTAAAAAATAGATTGATATTGGGAACTTGGATCATTTCATTTGGCCATTGTATTTCGATATCGATATCTTAGCATAAGAGAATCAAAGTAAAAACAATAATAGAAAACTATGAAAACACCTCTGAAAGCTAAAACGTGTATAGCTTTGTGATGAGTGATTTTACTTTATATTTACCAATATGCTTTTAAATCTAATTACATATCTAATTTACTTGCAAAATACGATTTTTAATGTATTTGACAAACTCAACAACGTTGAAGAAATGTATCATAAAAAATGAATTGCATCGTCATATTGCAAAGCCACACTAACCTAGTTGCATTAAAGAAAATCCAGGATTCGGTTGATTTCTGGATATTAACGAAGACGAATAAACCTCTTCTTAAATTTAGGTTTTTAAAACTAATTATTTTTGTTATTCAGTTGATTATGATGACTAATTTAAACTTCATTTCAATTTTGATTTTTGAAATGTGCGTTTTTTAGTATAAATTTTTCTATAAATAGACAGCATAATGTTTGTCTCTTTTTGCATTAAGCTAATTCAAATTTATTAGGAAAGATTACAATTTTTTTAAGTTCCCGTTTTTATAGTTTATTTGCTGCAGAGTGTCCGATATGGAATTATCCCCTACAAGCCCTTGACTAATTTGTGTTAAAGAGAAATGTAAATAATGCGAGGTTTATTTAAATACCGACCGTTCGTAGTATTCTGCGAAAATCAACCGTAATACTTTAGTAAATAGTTTCGACAGTGAATCATATTCCCTTGAAGTCGGAACTAAGTTGCCGCTTATTTATAGCAGTAGTTCGCAAACATATATTCATACGTATAACGTTAGTTCACCTATTCAAATATTTTGTCATCGATTTTAATTCTTAATAAAAAGTAATAATTATATATTTAGATTAAAAATGTACTTAGAATGTGAAAAATGTAGTAATATTTTTATGGCACAAGTTAGAACAACACGAAATAGAAAATAAAACTTTCTCGAAATATATAATCTAAATAAGTTTATACCCTTACTCGTATATCAAATTGTATTTATTTTACCTATTTACGATTTACGATTTATAGTAACAGGTAATAATTATTTAACACGCATATTTAAAACAAAAATATTATTTAAGTTATACAAATGTTTGTACCAAATAATATCCATAATTTTGTTTTAACAATTTTTAATTTATACAAAGAAGTGGTAACTGAATATTTAAAAATTTATACATATGTACATATTTAAAACCTAATAAATAATATAATTACTACCATCTCTAATCGCTATTTTAAAACGTAAAAATTATCAATAATATAAATTAAATTATCCAAACTTATACTGGGTTCCCCATATTAGACTATACAATTTAAAAGTCGAATAAAAACTTTCTAATCAAAGTAAATTAACTTTTTAATGGACTAATATGTAGCTTATTCTGTGGGATGTATGACTAAAGTAAATAACAATTCAAGTTTTAAAGATCAAGAAGGCGCCTGTCTATAAACAACGACTTAAGTGTTTCTGTCAAATATGCGTTATACGCAAACGATATAATTGCTACAGTTTAACAATTTTCATTGCATTATGAATTATTCGATTCAAGAGCGTGTGTTTTCTGTGGAAGTCTACATTAGAACTGGTTCATTTGAAGAAGTTCGGCGTGCATTTCGACGGCAGTTTGGAAACAATAATAGGGGCGATAACTTTAGAACCAGATGCCAATTAGCATGGAATAAGATCAAATACATCGTTGGCTATCTAAAACTCCATAACCTGATTTTAAAATTTCAGATACGCCCTTTGCTTAACAGGCAGTGCACATACAATATCAATTTATGAATTGCTTAGCATATGCATTTGTTTGGTTAATAACACTTTTATAAAACCAATGTTCATCGATGAATTTTAATCCAGCTCAGTTTTTCAATCTTTCATAAACAAAATTTTAAAATGCGTACAAAATTAAAATATTGAATGTATTGTTACAATTGATCATGATCAGATTGTTAACATAGTAATTTTTTCTCAGCAATGGATTAAAAGGTTGATTGTACCACTTGGGTCCTAGCCCTGTCCTTTCCCTAAATTATTCGATTATAGCCATGTACCAGCACTTAGCTTGGAATAACTTAAACAAAGGATTTATGCTGTCTGTCAGAAAATTAATCCAGTTTTATGTTAAATATTGTTCAATGGTTTCGTGATAGACACGTAATATTTGAAAGTAGAAGGTGGCGACTTTAAAAACCTGATTGTGAGAGCTACTTAAGAGAAGCAAGGAAGGTGTGAAACTTTAATAACTGAGAGCATTGTTTTCAAAACACCAAGCATATGGGAATGTGATTCATGACATGATTGCTTTGGTCCGAAAGCAGTAAGATCATCCATTTCGCTTTTTATAAGCTACTTGGGTTGCATAACTTTGACCGGTTTCTGATCAGCGAAAGATAATGTCATAGAAAAACCAATATAATAAGTGATATCCTATAAATAATAGGGTATAAAACATTGAAATTGAAACCGAAAATAACCGCTTTGAGGTCTCCTGAGCCCAAAATTGTTTTGGAAAATGTCAAAGATGTCTGTATGTGTGTGCGTGTGCGTGTGCTTGTGCGAGTGCGCGTGTGTGTGAGTGTGACAGGAATTTGACAACTAGCAATCTATTTGGTGGTAATACTGTAAGCCTTGAATGATCAGATACTTGGAAATAAATTTCTATCAAATTTCAGATTTTTAATGTAATTTAGGAATTGATATTAAGCAAAATATTATACATTATACGCAGGATTACGTTTTTTGCTAGCTCTAGGAGATTATGACCTCACCTAACGGCTCGCCAGTACACTTCTATCATCCTATTTACTATGCTAACAATGTAAAATACTATATATTTCTATGTTTAATTCATAATGGTGTGTATTGGAAGACATACTAATAAATCATATAGTATATTTAAAAGCAGAACAATGATTGGTTATAATTATAACGATGTCAATAAATTTGATTTGGGCGATCTTTCAAAAATTAACCTTAGTTTGAATTTACCGCAATACATAAACGAGGTATTTACAATTTTGAAAATGTAAAACTCATTGACGGTACAATGCTACGCGATAGCTAACTGTTATAATATAGGGTTATAGAATGTAATATGTTAAAAAATAGATTGATATTGGGAACTTGGATAATTTCATTTGGCCATTGTATTTCGATATCGATATCTTAGCATAAGAGAATCAAAGTAAAAACAATAATAGAAAACTATGAAAACACCTCTGAAAGCTAAAACGTGTATAGCTTTGTGATGAGTGATTTTACTTTATATTTACCAATATGCTTTTAAATCTAATTACATATCTAATTTACTTGCAAAATACGATTTTTAATGTATTTGACAAACTTAACAACGTTGAAGAAATGTATCATAAAAAATGAATTGCATCGTCATATTGCAAAGCCACACTAACCTAGTTGCATTAAAGAAAATCCAGAATTGGGTTGATTTCTGGATATTAAGGAAGACGAATAAACCTTTTCTTAAATTTAAGTTTTTAAAACTAATTATTTTTGTTGTTCAGTTGATTATAATGACTAATCTGAACTTCATTTCAATTTTGATTTTTGAAATGTGCGTTTTTTAGTATAAACTTTTCTATAAATTGACAGCATAATGTTTCTCTCTTTTTGCATTAAGCTAATTCAAGTTTATTAGGAAAGATTACAATTTTTTTAAGTTCCCGTTTTTATGGAATATGGATATGGAATTATCTCCTACAAGCCCTTGACCAATTTGTGTTAAAGAGAAATGAAATAAGCGCGTTTAGTTAAATACCGACCGTTCGTAGTGTTCTGCAAAATCAACCGTAATACTTTATAAATAGTTTCGACAGTGAATCATATTCTTGAGTCGGAACTAAGTTGCCGCTTACTTATAGCAGTAGTTCGCAAACATATGATGTAACGTTAGCTCACCTATTCAAATATTTTGTCATCGATTTTAATTCTTAATAAAAGTAATAATTATATATTTAGATTAAAATTACTTAGAATGTGAAAAATGTAGTAATATTTTTATGGCAAGTTAGAACAACACGAAATAGAAAATGAAACTTTCTCGAAATATATAATCTAAATAAGTTTATACCCTTACTCGATATCAAATTGTATTTATTTTACCTATTTACGATTTACGATTTATAGTAACAGGTAATAATTATTTAACACGCATATTTAAAACAAAAAATATTATTTAAGTTATACAAATGTTTGTGCCAAATAATATCCATAATTTTGTTTTAACAATTTTTAATTTATACCAAGAAGTGATAACTGAATATTTAAGAATTTATACCATATGTAAATATTTAAAACTAATAAATAATATAATTACTACGCATCTCTGAATCGCTATTTTAAAACTGATTAAAAATTATCAATAATATAATTATTTATAAATTTATTCCTTTAAATCTAAATGGGAACCTATAACTATGTACCTGTTGAAACCCGAATAAATGTTTGCGAACTACTGCTCAAAGTAAGCGGCAACTTAGTTCCGACTTCAAGGGAATATGATTCACTGTCGAAACTATTTACTAAAGTATTACGGTTGATTTTTACACAACACTATGAACGGCCGGTATTTAACTAAACGTCGCATTATTTACATATCTCTTTAACACAAGCTTAGAGTCTTTGGGTTTACTATGACGGAAAGAAAACACAAATTGGTCAAGGGCTTGTAGGGGATAATTCCATATCGGATACTCAGCAGCAAATAAACTATAGTAATAAATACGGTCCCCAAATGTGTCTATGCTGAATTCCAAGTTTAATAAATTGAAATACAACTTTGCCAGTGATACCGGAATTAATATTATATGTTATTTTGATTTTCAACCCTGACTACACGTCTGAAAAAAAATTGAAATTTTGAAATACTTGCGTTAGCTATATGCAGTGTGATCAACCAAAACTGTTCTAGTATAAAACCTAACTCGAGTGTTTTAAATTACCACTAACGGTTAATTCATGCAATACGGATCAAAACTAATTTTCAACTAAATTGCATCAAATGCAAAAGTTGCCCAAAACAAATCGAAATAACATTTTAAACAAACACTGTATACACACTTCTACCAAACACACCTAGTCTCATGAGGGCTGTTTTATCTCTATTTATTTAATTTTGTGTATCTACTGTTTTTGGTTACTTTCTTTATACTGAGTTATAATCTTTTTTTTAGATTTTATTTTTCTTCGTTTACTTCGCTTAGTGTCTTCAAAAAAAAAACTTTGTATTATTTTGATATTCAAACCCAACAATGATTAGTTTTTGCACATGGCGAACGCATTGCTGTACCGTAAAGAAATTTTTGATTTGCAGACCAATTTTCTTAGGAAATGAGCAATCATAATGTCGCGCATAGTGCGATGTGGTGTATTCAACATTGGTAAAGATTGGTAAACCACAATCAATAACGAAATGTGGGAGAGTACTTTATCGTCATAAAGGAAAAGACCCAACAACGTTTCTGTTTATATTAATAATCACCTTTTTGTCTGTATTGACGTAATGGTTTGACGCTCATTTTCATTAACTTTCTGCGTGTAAATCAAATGAAACCGGTAGCTATGTAACAATGTCAAACGGGAATGTTTTATTAATATAGAAATAAAATGTATAGGTGTTAGAAATAATAGAAAAGTTAGTTGTAGTAATATTAGTATTTTACTTTATAGTATGCCAACCCCTGCCCCCGAACCCGAAAGGGGTAAAAAACGCGAAATAATGTATGTATGCGTAGTGTGTTGCGTTGTCCTTTTAATGATGTACAAGATCCGTTAGATAAATGCATCCGCAAAGTAAATAATATAAAAAAAATGTTAGTAGATATAGTTGATCCAATCCAATCACCTTAGATGACAATAATATTGTAAAAAAAAGATCAATAAACTATATTTTTGTTTCATAGTGTAGTTTTTGCAGTACCCCGACTTCCCTCCATTACAATAGCAACCATTGCATTTTACGCACAAATACACATATACCTTAATAAACACACTTATTTGTACAATTTTGCTCGCATGAGTTATGTGCTTTGAATATTTGATGGTTATGTAATTTATCTTGATTTATACAGTCAGAAACTTGTGTAATACGGCACACAATAAAAAACGAATGTGTGTTTCAAGAAGGTGTCTCAACTATACTTTTTTTCCAATTTTGTTCTACCCTGAACAAAATCTTTATAAACATATACCCACTGAGCATGGTTACGTAATGTTTTTCTATTATTAATTTTACATTTATAACTTGCATGCATTTGTTCTCTAATTGTACATGTACTTTTTTGATTGTGTTGAGTCTTAAAATTGTGCTTGCCCATCATTATGTGTGTGTGGTGTACTTGCCTTTGGTGCTGCCACGCGTTTGTCTACACTAGACCGTCATTCTACAAGCGAGAGGATCGACTGCCTTCGCCACAGATCCCATAACAACACCGCGAAGGTTTTCTATCTGTGAGTTGTCATCACAAACTATATACTGCTTTTTTTATTTCTTTTAAGTAAATCGGATCTGAAATATTTTTACTTCTTCTTCTAAGCATGTATATATAGATAATTAATAGAAGTAGAATTTTTTTCTCAATTTTTTTGCATTTTTTTGGGAAAATGTAATCGCATTGTGCATTAAGGATAAAGGTGATAACAAAAGATTACTTCTTATCAATTGTATAAATAATAAAATAATTAATGAAAATTTTGACGACTCACAGTTTACTTTGCGTATTCTATATTATGTTTCACTACACTTCCGCTGTCAATGGGTACACTAAGTGCACGTATGCTTTTGTTGTCACTCACTTATACTTTTTGACAAATATAAACTTGCTACTACATACAGAAAATATTAAATAATGTAAGTATGGACGTTGGGTTATTAAAAAAACCTAATGCGAAATAATATTTCACAAAATATCAACGATTTATGTTTTGTTTGCTCAATGGTATTATGATTTATTAATCTGTAAAATCCAATTAATAGTGCTTGTTTGTTCTAATTTTGAAAAATCAAACTGTAAAAACTACAGATTAGGAAATAGGCATAACTAGACACAAACAAGCAAGCTTTGATGTTGACCCACTACACTTTGTGCCTACCTCATACTCTTTAATGTTATATATTAATGTGAGCAGCACTTACACTATATTTTATAGTACCTAGGTAATTCAGTATATTTTAATTTTTACCGGTTGTTTTATTCCCTATTCTCATAAATAAATTTTAAATTGCATATTGATTTTACTGACCTTTGTTATAATTCTTCATAAATCACAAAGAAAAATCAATATGGTACATTAGTGTTACTTACGAATAATTGTCACATACGTCAGTGTGATTATTATTTTATTTCATACTATGCCAAAATTTAATACGTTGCAGTAGTAATTTAAGTCCGGTAAATGAAATTTTACGATATTAACAACTTTAACGTACTCGAAACAAATACAATGTATGCAACGCCAG
The DNA here is from genome assembly GCA_036346205.1 of Vesta saturnalis. NCBI lineage: Eukaryota > Metazoa > Arthropoda > Insecta > Coleoptera > Lampyridae > Vesta > Vesta saturnalis. The sequence goes on from JARFJB010000103.1 coordinate 180,660, forward strand.
CTGGCAAAGGTTATACCTTCAGGAGCTAAACTCTAGTTGATTACAAATACATTTTAAGCATTAATGTTAATATTAATAGTACTAGTTACTCTCAATATTAATGGTAAGAACAATGGAAGAAGTAGACCTAGTTGCAATATCGTATGGTTAACCGCGGTAGCAGTACTTTAATAAAATCTTCTTCAGTTTGTATCATACGAGCAATTTCTGTATTGCCTGTGAGAGAGAGGAAGCGGAGAGTAGCTAAGAGGAACGAGTGCGAGAGCACAGAGGCGATAGGGCGAGAGGACTAGAGGGCTAGAGGCCGAGAGAGCGAGAGGGCGGGAGGGCGGGAGTGAGGGGAGCGAGATAAAAATATGTAATTTTATTATAAATTTTTACATCGATGAGTCATACCCAACTTTATCAAACTTTAGTGAATTTTTCTCACTAAGTTTATGGTATTTTGCGTATGATCCTAGAACTTTATATTTTTAATCTCTCGGTAAATATCCTTTTTCGATGTGTTTTGCTAACAGAAATAATTGCTACTGTTTGTGCGCCAGTAGTAGGTACGTCGTTAAGAGACTTGTTCTCTATTTAATGAAAACAATATTTCACAAAACTTTTATAGCTCACCTTTGCCAAAAGATACTGTTCTTCTCTTATAAATCGGTTCACCATAGACCTTTTCGATTTACCCTTCAACTGGTCTGATTTAATACTAAATAACAGATGGTTCATTCGTATCAGTTCAATATCAGTTTTTTCACAATCTAAGGAGAAGTGTGGGGTTAATTTTGCAACTGTCAGTGATTTTGGTGCGAACGTCTTGGTGTGATTTCATCAGTTGTAAGTAAGTCATTTCCGTCAGAAAATCGAAAGCTTGGTATATCTCTAGTGCGCTTCTTCGTGTTTTTAGATTCATTATCAATTGTCACTTTGTTAAAAAATGGTTACTTAAAAGAAATACGCGAAATATTGACATTTTTATGAAACCTTCACCATCGCATATTTAGTCCATAACGAAGAACTACATTTCTTGTGCTATAAAGGTATTAGATCTGATTCAGAATGAACGTTTGTAATTAAAATAGGTCTCTAATAGTTGAATTGTTTTTTTACAGTCGTGCTACTTTACTGGAACTAGTTTTGCAGTGCTTTTAACAAATACCTAAACAATTGCGGCAAGCTGTGCTATGGAAATTAGAAGCTACCAACTTAATAGTAATAATAGTACATTAAGGCATTATAACACGCGTTATTTTAATGAAGTCCACTTTCACAACATCGTTCATTGAAATTTCAAGGCTTGACCTAGTATGAAATAAAACGATTACGGTCGGTAAGCGCTTTCACAGTACTTATTTCGGAATTCAGCACCCTGCTTTCTTGGGTCATTTAATTTTACATAAAATTTCGAACACTACAGTTAGTGGTAACTATTCACAAGTAACAAAAATATTTTGTAACAATAGGGACTAATCATTTGGTCAGTGACAGTTGACTGTCGTTAATCAAAAGTCTTTGAAGGTAAATGGCTTATTTATTACACTTGTTCCTATAGTGTCATAATTCTGGTATTACACTTTGTTTTTGCAACGTTCTAATACGTGTGTATTAGGTATTTAAAAAAATTTGTCAGATATGGAGTAGAATAAATTTTATAAATATATTTATTAAGCACTATTTAAAAAATATTTGAGTCGAAAGCGAGTGCAGGACTATTTCTTGGTACTAGAGTATATTACCTTAAAATATGTGTAAGTGCAGAATGCAAAAATAGTAAATTTTGTATGTTCACTAATATTAAACGTAATTATTATTATTAGATGGAGTAGGAGGGCTAAGCATGGAACGACGGGCCAGTACCGCAGGGACATAATAGATTACCGTACAGGATACATACGTTCCCATCTAAGATCACCTTCAGGAAGAGTTAGATGACTAACCTTCTAAATCTGCAAGATTCTAACGGAAGTATAAAAACTAATAGGTAACTATTACACAAACGAATAACTTTGATTGTATTGCTTAAAAAACTTTAATAATGTCTTTCTATAAGGTTTTGCATAAGATTGTATTAGTTTATTTCGAAAAGGCTGGATAGTAGAACTAAATGTTTGGGAAAATGTTTTAATTTATAGGAGAATCCATATCAATATTATCAACAATGGTTGAATCTATAGTCTACTTATATATATATATATATATATATATATATATATATATATATATATATGTTTACAAAGCAATATCCCGGATATTTTAAGCCGAGTTTGGAGAAATGGGATAATTTTTACAGTACCAAGAAAACTTTCTACAGGGTGATTCCAAAATAAAAGATCTCAACGACATTTAATTTTTGTAATGGCAATTCAAGTTTGGATTTGTTTTAAGCAAAATACATTTTATCCTAAAACATAACATAAGTGAAAAATGTATTTTGCGTAATACAAGAAAAAACTTGAAGAACTTCACAGCGCCACAACGTAAGTAACTGATATGTGGTTGGGAAGAGGAAAACGCATATATTCAATAGATAAATAACTATACAGGATGTGCCACTAAAAAAAAAATTGGCAGGGTCCTTTATTTTCCAATGTCTCTGACATACGAAATCCCCTATCACTTAAAATAACTGAGATTTTGCATGTACAGGAAATTCTGAGCCATCCGGTATATACCGTGAGAATTAGTTAGAAGTACATAGTTATATATGTAAATAGTTCAATAATTTAAGTACTGTGCATAATTTATTCACTTCCTATATAAAATTTTAACGAATATGTTGTTTTACAAAACTTGAATTGATATTTATTTTTGATCAATCGTAGATAATTTCACTTGATGCAAATTAATTGTTCTATTTAGTATCTTACTAAGGTATATGCAATCATCCTATATACACATTTAATGATTTACAATGGTTACTATTGATATGCACATAGTTACACGATTCTCGTATAGTAATATGCTGTGATTGAATTGGAATTTACAGATGTGATTTATTCTGAAATTGTTTACATTCATAAATATACTTTTGTTTATATATTGCCTTAAGATGTTATCATCTTCCATTCATCTAGTTCTACTTCAAAATTGTAATTGTATGTTGTAACCTGCATGTTTACCAACACCAATTATTAGTTATTTAGAATCCTGTAAATTGTAATTGACTAATACTTAATACTAAAACTTAAGATTTGTACATAACGTAAATGTTAAAATTGATTTCCTACATATCTGTGCTAATATTAAATATTTAATTAGTTGTAATAATTTCTGTATCTACAAAATTATTATAAGGGTAAATAAATTTATTAATTCTTTTTGTAATCGAAGCAATAATCATTGATAACTGATAATAAATATTCCAAAACTAGTTTATTTTACCGAATGTATAAATAAAATTTATATATATATATATATATATATATATATATATATATATATATATATATATATATATATATATATATATATATAAGACACACACACACACACACACACACACACACACTAACTCAATATAGCCTTACGGCACCATTTGGTGATGCCCCAACGTTTTCGGCCATATTAAGCATTATAAACCTATCGAGAAGTTTTAAATGAAATTATCGAACATGCCAGGGCACCATCTATTGATTTATAAAGGTATTTGAACGTATATAAAATTAGCGATTTGCATGGAGCTTATTGAAAATTGCTTTCGAGGGAGTCACGAGTACTATATATCTAAAAAAAATGCGATTTTAGTAGTAGATTAGGAGGAGCAGCTGTCTCCAATTGTATTAATCGCTGCTACGACACCAATACAGTTAAACAAGATCGACTCACTTGTCTTTTTTAATGCAAATTAGGGGCTGTAACCGTCTACCTGAAATTCGTAAATTAATAAATGCATTTATGTGGTTTGAGTTAGAGAAAATATTTGTTGTATTATAAAACTAAAATCTAATTAATTTATCAATTACAAGTAAACATTTTGCTAACAGTTCACTGTTTATGGTTTAACTACAATTGTGCTAAAAAAATTATAAATAAAATTATAACCATTTCATTACTTTTATTTTTTGGTTAATTGTTGATGATGATCAAGAGCACATTAAATTAATTTCCTTCAATTAGCAATATTATGTAATTATATTCTTTATTCTAATTAAACGATTTACATTTGGTAACATAGTGACAAACTGGTAATAATCTTGATTATTAAAACACAGAAATTATTTATTAATTATAGTTTACTTCAGTTATATTTTAAAGTCGGAATAAATTAAATAGTTCCGTTAGGGGATTAGGTTGGATTAAACATTTAGTAATAGTTATTTATTATACAAAGGATAAAACTAGATTTTAGTGTGAGGTGTAAATTTGTCTACCGCAAAGTACACCGTTCTCTAAAAATGACTTTTACCCCTTTATAAAATGCAATATATTTTTCTTTAACCACAACAAAATTGTGATTTACAAAGAAAAATGTTGTAACATGTCAGTTTTTATCCCCGTATGAATACAAGAAATCGAGAGACAGTATTTAAACTTATGGGCAATAACTGTTGCTTTTGCTACGCGGTAGAAAATGTCTACATCTAATGGTTATAGAAAAAATATTGTTTTATGTTTTGCAAGAAAGATTAAATAACTTATAATCATAATCCATTGTTGTTTTTTTTTATAGTTTACCTTAGAATTTCAATTTCAATTTTAAGCCAAAAATGTTTTATACTACTGCGCAAACTTGATCAGGTTTCTTCAAATGTAATCTCTGAATTATAATGTGACAGCTTATTGCAATTGGGAACGTAATAAATCATAACTGACACTACAGAAAAATATTTAAATAATTTTTCTGATAAAAATACAATTAAGACAACCTAAAGTTAAAGCAAGATCGGCTCTTTTGTCTTTTTTTACCCAAAGGTTATACGCAACTACGTAAGGTACAAGAATTTGTAAGTAAAAACTTCGTTTATTTGCTACGACCTGTACAGGTCGTAGGTTCAAATCCTACTCGAGGTAAACTTTTTATTTTTGTATTTAATAAAATTAATAATAATTTTTAAGTAAAAAATCAGATTTATGTTTGTCAATTAAATAAAAACTTAATATTTTCAAAATGCATGAAATGAAATAAATATCCGGATGCTCTTGAGAAGAATGTCGGTAAAGTATTTTCAACAATTACTTACACACCTTAAATTAAAATCAAATATGATTTTCACAATTGATATTCTACAATAATTTGCTGTGAGTGACGTTTATTTTGACGAAGTTGGCATAGCATAAATAAAAACTAGAGAAATAAGTTACGTTTTGATTTGGTCAAAACCAGGTAACATTTTAAAACCCCATTATTTAGATTTATCTCTACTTAAATGATACCTAAATTATTTATATTTATTTAAATAATTTTAGAGTCGGGGAATTTTCCATTCGACAAACTGCGGGTCGGTGAATTTTCAAGTCGGTGAACTTTCCGGTCGATACATTTTTCATTCGGTGAAGTGTTGTCGGTGAACTTTCCGTCCATAAATTGCAGTCGGTTAACTTTCCGGACACCACTTTTTATACATTATGGTTTATGTAAATCTAATTAGGTTTCAATTCTGCTTAATTTTTATTATTTGTCACTTACAATTTAACATTTACTGCAGACAATTTTCGTAGAGGTCGCTTTAATGGCTACCTGGTAACTATATTTACTCGTGCAGTTAATTGTGCAATTAACTCATTTACCTCTATATCGTTTGGTACTTGTGTTTAAGTTTAATAGAAACAAATTAATCAACAGTTTATATTTTTGCGTTGTGCTGTATTGTAGTGCAGTACTTTGGACCAGCTTAATAAATTTTCTTATTTATATTTTAATATTTAAGTGTTTTAATAAAAAATGGATAACACAAAAATAGCCCATAAACTTTCTAATGTGAGGTACCGACTTGCCGTAATAGAAAAATTGCGTAATCCATTGGGTAAGTTTTATATTTTATTGTTCAATTTAAGAAACTTTAACCAATTTTTCTAATTATAGCATAACAAGATCGGGTAAAATTTTACAAAACGCATTAAAATTATCTCAGAAGTATTCAGAAAAAGAAAACAAGTTGCCGAAAATAGATTTCTTACAGCTATGGAGTATAATTTATGCGAGGATGTTCCTGTAAGCCTTAGTTTTTTTTATACTATGTACTAATACTACTACTTTTATTTTCTCAGCAACAATCCAATCAACCAACAGAGAATAATAAAGTATAATAAAAAGTGATACACCATCAAATAAACTAGTAATTTTATATTATTTATTTTTTTTAGATCTTGATTGCAGTTTATTATTAACTATTCTTGAACCATCCAACTCAGACGAAAACGTTAATTTGAATGGTGAAGTATTGGTGAGTAATTTTGTTTTACTTTTAATTTTAATCGTTAAATTTAATGTTTAATTTTTTAGAAAAAAATCTTCTCTAAATGATGGACCAGTTCAGACTACAAGCGGTAAGTAGTGTCTTAAGTTCCTGTTACAATTTTTAATTAGTAGAAAACCTAAATGTATTTACTTTTAAAATCAAATACAATAAGTATTATAAAATACTAGTTTACAACATATTAGACATTACACGGAAACTGAGTTCTTGACATGAAGAAGTCTGGCTTCTTTAACCCGTAAGTTATCGCATAAGAGCAAGTAAATTGACCAACATGTGTTCAACAACATAATGTTTCTGGTTTATCTAACGAACAAGACATATCCAATGATCACGTGTTGAATTCGTCATTGTCATCTGCCTTGGGTTCAGTTTATAACAATATTCAATACAAGAAAAATGAACTGCATACACCTGTACTAAAAAAACCTACAAGACGACATATTGCATATTTTGTGATTTTATATTATCTCAAACCATTTTTCGAAGCATCTATACCAGCGGCATAGTGACAAAAATATTGTAATGTCATTGTCAAAAGCAAAAGGTAAGTAACGGGAAGCCAACTAAAGATTTTTAATTAATATTATAATATATTTAAATTGGAAATAGTATCATTTTATGTATTACAGATGTAAAAGAAAGAAAGCAAATACTTGCAACAATAAGAAATAAAGGCAATCTTGTTTTGCAAAAAAAACAACTGGAAAAGTATTGCCAAAAAGGACATCAAAGGATTCAGAAGTAATATACAGTTCGAATGATGTAATTTGTACATATTGTAAAGGTTTTTTTAAGTGCACCTACATTACATGACAGCAATTTGCTACCAATTCAGATATAGCAACAAATTGCAGTGTTTTATTTTTCATTAAACTTACATAAATAACGATCCACTAAGAAACGACTTATTAACCCTTCTATTGTGTTAACATTTTGGTTTCACTTATTGTGTTCGGGTCATTATAACCCGGGAGCCTATAGTTGTCGTTTTATTGTCGTTAAATTGATATAACAGTAAATAATAAGAAATAAGATGTAGTATTTATTATTTATTACATTTTATAACGTTTTTTTATTTTTATTATATATTATAAATGTTATGTAAAGAACATCTGAAAAACGTAGTAGTAAGGTATATACATTTATTTGTTACAGCCTTGACTGTAGTAATATACATGAGCTTTACATAGGTATTTTAAGCAAATACATTATAGTTTTATTATCACTTGAATAGGGACAAAAATTACATCTTTTACGCTTGGTTGTGGTTGATTGTTCCCTTACTTCGGCATTACTGGTTGAAGAACGTGACTTTATAACCATTTCAGCTGCAGGAATACTTCGAGGGAGACGTTTTCTTTCTTACAATAATGGAGTGATCAAGGAATTACCCAGTTCTTCAAGAAATAGTCGCCGTTTTGTAAGTTTTCCAGCATTCCAGGTTGGAGTTACTTCGCACCACAGAACATAAGCGTTGTAAGCTGAAACGTCCATGATATTGTAAAAGATAGTCATTGGCCATCTTTTAGTTTGCCGTCTGCATGTGTATGTTTTATTAACTTGTCTAACGTGCCTACAGCACCTTTAGTTTTGTAATCTAAAATTATAAACGACTTTTTATGATCTTGGTTACACACTTCGTTATCATGGTGCATGATGCTCATGAGCGTAACATTTTTATTCCATTTCGGAATATAGGAAACTATCGACGTGTCCTTGGTAAAGTAAAATTTTGAAGAAAGAACTTCTTTCCTGTTGCAGACCAATGCGGCTGCAATTCAGGCGAATTGTGCCAAGCATGGCTATTTATCTTTGCAATAGCATCTGTCCTAGATTGTACGAGGTAAAAAAATTATCATACGTTACGTTGTGACTTTTTAGACCATAAGTAAGATCTAACACAACTCTTTTACCTTGACCTCTCTCTAGTGGTTCACCTTCTTTTTTCCCGAGGTAAACTTGCATCTTATATGCATAAGCAGCTACAGAATCGCATAAAGGCCAAATCTCGACTCCGTACTTAGCAGGTTTATTTGCAATGTACTATCTAAAAGGACATGAAATCGTTGTAGGGGCATCGTTGCTCTGAATATTGAACGACCTACATTTCTATCCCACAGACTGGCTGTTGCCTTTCCACGAGATTTGTAAACTCCAGCTAGAAACAATGTTAGTTCTTGGAATGTATTGCCACAAAGTTTTTGCCTTCTAAATTTGACATTTTCAAATTAAAACAATTTTGGGTGTGAAATATAAGAAGTACGCGGATTTTATATCAATTATTCGCGACGTAGCATACCTTGTTGGTCTAGGAGTGAACGAAATAATATTTGCTGTTGACAACCTTCCCGCTTGATGTGTCTTACCATTCCATACTATATTGCCATCTTTTGAAGTTACGTGATTATCTGTCTCAGCTACATCTGAAATCGTAGCGTCCACTTCATCATTCGATTCGCTATTATATATCTCCGTTTCGGACAAATGGTCTTCTTCAGAAGCATTAGAATCACTATCAGAAACACAGAAGTTTCTAAGTTCACTATCCGTAAGCACTCCCTCACTACACAATCTCAATAATAAATTTCAATTGTTAGGTATTTCTTATTAGAGTATAGCACCAAGTTTGATATTTACTACGAAACTAACACACAGATGGACACTGGCTGCATTTATACGCTGAGCCACAGACAAGTCTCAACAGGAATAAACTTGTTTCCCGGTACGCAAATAACGCATGCAATATGCGCAATATTGCGCAATAATGTGGCAATATTGAGTAAGTTATTTATATTTATAAAAATAAAACGAAACTAATAAAATACATTCGTCTATGACAATAATCTGCTTTTCGGGACAAGAACCACCTGAAATGGATTAAAATATAGATAAATGTTTAAATAACGTAGGTATCTATGTTATACCTTCATGAATATTGGTTTTATAGGGTATTCTTTAGGAAATTATTAATTTCTGTCGCACTGAGCGTTTCCGACTTTTTGCTTTTGAAACCATCTGATTTCCTTTTGAGTAGGGCTATTCGTTTGGAATAGCATGGAATATTAATGCTGTCATGGTTTATGTTTATTCTTGTTCTTTACATAGAGTACATTGCTTAAGGTGAAGATGGTTTCATTTTATTAGAGAGTTTTTCAAAATATGCCAACATTCTATTTTCTGAAAAAGAGTTAATTTGCCAGACAATACATTCCAAATTTAGCTTTTTCCATTATATCGGGCGGCATGCAGGGTTCATCGTCGCTTCCGCTAGATATTTTATAACTAAACTTAAGATGGATTAATTATAATTTTACTTAATACTACCCTTATTGTGAGATTCGCCGGCTGTAGTTGAAAGTTTGAAGGTTGTCAAATTAGCACCAACCTAACTGTGAGAGTTCCTTTACCATTACGCATAGCTGTGCGTAAGAGAACTCATACATAGCTTGCTGGTTGTACAATTTTGAGGTCGTAGAAAAACAAATTTACATATTACAAAAATTTGTTTCACATCCTTTTTGGTGTTATTTAAAATTAAGTTACTGAAGGTAGATGAATTTGGGTATTTGAACCTTGCAAGAGTCATCCCGATTTAAATAATATATTTTCGTAAGAAAGGCTGCACATAAGTAAATTTAATGTGTTTTTACAACTGTACCGTTATTCTGATTGTTTATATTAATTTTTATTATTATAATATATGAATAGTGTTATAATGACTTGAGAGTACTATTTCATTACTGTGCATAATATATGACAACATTCCTTGAATCTTGATTTATGCAACTTTACAGTGACAACGTTCACTTATTTTGATGAAAGTTTTAACGTAACAGTTGTGAGAGTTTTTTCTATTAGATCATTTGCCATTTTTTTGTTTTTGTATAATTTTACTTTAAGAGATAAAGTTTCATAAGAGTTGACGTAACATAAAAATAGAGTAAATAAGATTGATGACCTATCAGCAGGTCTATGAACACGTCATTTAATTGCGATCAGGTGCAAAGGTTTTGAAGTTTTGTAGGAAGCAAGGCTGTTAATTTACTGATTCCATGGTTTTGTGATAATGGTAAGTAGGTTTTTTTGTTTGTTTGGAACTTAGCTGTGAATTATTCGCATTTAGGTATTACGATCCCTATATTGACGTCTATAAACATTCTGGCGCCCATATGGTTTATGACTTACCCTTATTGTGTTTTATGTATTACGATCTCTTCTAATCGGTAAATTAGTAACACGCATATCCCCCGTATTCCACTGAGCTACCTACCCTTCCTTATTTGCTACTTCTGATCTATTGCCATTTTCGTCCGTAACGACAAACGGTTCTTTTTTCTTGTGTCAATCTTAGTGCTCTACCTTTTTTAGTAGGTTTTGAAATAGTTTTCTATTGAAATTTGATGGATAAATACCAAGATTCCGTTATTCAACAAACTCAACCATCCGCATCTCTAACCTACCAGATATCTTTCGTATACCTGTTAGATCCGAAGATGATTCGTGTTCTCCTATTCTGTAGCGTTTTAACCTTTCTTCTTCCTTGACCAAACAAAACTCTGCACTGCAGTATTGCAAGTATGACAGTACAATAGTGTTAATTTCGTCATCATGTACACAATAAACTCTCTTCTTTCCAGTTCCCTACACATAATTTACATTTTGCCGAAATTTCACTTTATAAGCAATACGTACTCTCCAATATTTATATACTCGTAGTTCTTTACCACTTTCATATTTCGATAAAATCTTATTCCTCTTTCATTAAAACGTCTACAAGTTCTCTCACTTTTCTAACAGCACACGTTTAGTTGTATTCATATTCACTTTTTAATTTATTTGCACCAAATCATTAATTCAATATTTTCAAATTCTTACTAAAGTTATTACACGGTTCAGATTTTATTCGCAGCTTATACAACACAGCATCATGTGCAAAAGCTGTACTTTGTCGTTCGTGCTCAAAAAGGCGGGTTCTAAAGGTGGTAATGAAACAAAATTAGTTATGACGCAACTGCTCTGACTCATGAAAGTTGGTATAGCACTCTCCCACTGAATAACTTTGTTAACAATGTGTTATTTACTTGCGAACACACTACATTTTCCAGTATTATCTAAATTGTGTTAAACATGTTAATTGGTTTAGTCGTTAATCACTGTTGATTTAACTACAATTTTGGTAGGAATTATTGCAGATAATTTGAAACAGTCCTGTACAATACCATTTTGTAGTGAGCTGTTTATTATGTTTAACAAAGGGATCATTGCCTTCTTCGTAAAGTTTTAATACTATAATTTATAATAATGTGGTCGAACTGGTAAAAATGGTGATCGTATAAAATATAAAAAGTGTTTTAATATATAATAATGAAATAAGAGTAAAAAGTTCTCCGAAAACAAATCGTTAAGCTAACTGGAGATACTAACCATTCACCACAAATAATGCCTTTGACTCAAATCGGTAGATTAATATTGGGCCAGTCTTTTGATTTGCTCGATTACCTCAATTTCTGCTTGATTACTTCCACTGAACATCAATATAAAAAATTGCAATGTAACACTAATAAAATGATCTCGGACGCCAACTTATTTTTTTAATTATGCTCGGAATAACTAAACCGAGTTCTACACTAAAAATTTTATCAAAATGTAAAATAATAAAAAATATACAACTATGTTTATTAAATATTTAAAGTGATAGGGTTAAATAAAATATATCTTAAAAATTAATTGTAAAAACCTTAAATTACTAAATATAATCACTAAACATCAAATACCGGTTCGTAAAATTTTGTACACAAATTTTTTAATAACCTATGGTATCTAAATGATTACGGAAATTTCAACTGAGGTGATGTCATCTTTGCATCAATATTGCGCAATCTCGTGTAATAATGCTTTACGTAGTAAGTCACACCCAAACTGGCATTATCCTTATAAATTTTCTTCTTGAAATTGAATAATCCAATATTTATTGCATTTGTTGAAATTTTCAATGCAAAAATTGCAATCATAAAATGAAAGCGTACGCAACAGTAAAATTAAATGTTTACTTAACAGCGGTGGAATGAAAAGTATAAAAGTAAAATAAAATAAAATTGAACTAAAATAAAAGTGCCATCAAATTAATGGTACTTGCACAAGATTTAGGTGAAAACCCAAAAAACTTTTTGCCTCTCACAACCTTCATCAGGAAGTAAAAAAAAAAATGGATCCTGAAATTAGACGAGGTAGTCGTGCGCAAAAGGATTTGCGCAGCAATAAGTAAACGATACGCGTTGCGCGAACGTATTGAGCAGAAAAATAATTTGAAGTGGGAGTATAAACCTTTAAGAAATATATACCCTTAAGAAGATAAGCACTTAAGTTACACCAAAATTCAAATTAAGTTGCCTACCTCATAGCTACAAATCATTAATAAATAAATTTTCTTATATTTACAACTGAATGATTTAAAGACCTTAAATTAAGGTGTGTTTAACACAACTCAAAAAAGGTTGTTACACATTATTATCTCCATATTATCGCTGCTTAACCTCGGCCTAGTTGAGATTAAGTGTGTTGGTGATGCAAAGGGTACACCGTCACTTGTATCGATTGTAGACTGGTCTTTTCACCCCGTGAGTAATTGAACTAGTGGAATTTAACTGAATACTGTTTATTATATCTAATATCACAAGTGTTTATAGTAACTATGTATGTTCCACTTTTCCATTTACAAAAATAAACAACTCTTGCAATTTAATGTGGCGCATTCCCGCTACCGTCTACCTTGTATGAGGCTTTTTCAGTGGGTTTTCCTCATACACATGCAGCGACATGGTTACTGCGTATATGCACACCATGTGCGGCTACTTAGGCGGATCCTGGGGTAGTATTTCCCTCAGAACCCTAACTCCATTTCTTCCGATCCTATCCTGACCATACCCATCCTTAATCCCACCATGCATATATACGTAATGTATGTATGTATGCAGAGAATCCATGATTGTGGCTGAAGGAGCTCGGAAAGCTCGATTGATGTTTAACTGCCGCTGTCACGTTGATGTGGACTGCTTTGTGATAACTAGTAATCATTGACACCGTATCACGCCGTATTGATCTGTTGTGTTTTTACCAGGCGTTCATTTGATATTTGGATGGTCGTAGTTTGGTTTAACGTTATGCCTTGCAAGTTACTATTGCCTTGGTGATGTCCGTTGTGATAAGCATCCAGCTATTTCCAGATTGTGCCATGCAATTGTTGCTGTACTACTTTGCAGGTTTTCCTTTGTTCGTTGGTACAATTGGTATATTACGCAGTTTGGGCTCTGCTCTATACTGTTTATTACTGTAGGTGTTAAAATCACTGTATCCAATGGACACACTTGTTGAATTCTCCATTCGACAGTGGAAAGACTAATTTTGTTGTGATTGACAGCCGTGATTCCGTTTTATACTTTCCATCATCCAGTACGTCGCGTTTTCCATCCGCGGTGAGATTGGTGTTCTCTTCATTATTACATACTGCATGATTTATACCATTATGAAGTATCTTGGTTTGTAAATTTCGTAATCAATTTCACTATCGGGTGTGTTAATATTTCTATGTTAGATTGTAGTGTTCGTGATGCCGAGGTCACTAGCTCCTTCATGTGCGCTTCCGTGATGATGTCGTCGATTGCTATGTTGTACTTGCTTTACTTTCACTGGTAGGCCGCTTAGATACTCTGATGACCATGTTTTCTGAAAGTTTCCCTTCATTTTTGGATTAGTTTCCATCTTACCGATAAATAGTCCTCGATGTGATTTGGAACATGTTCGTGGGTTAACGTTGTTTCTCCTATAACTCGTTTAACTGACTTTACTCTAGCTTTCCGTAGACCTTCCTACGTGTGGCGTGGACGGAGGTGTGAAGTGCCATTTTATACCAAGAGTTAAATTCTTCTATTATATTCTGGACTTTGAAGTAAGTTGTATGCTAGTACAAAATTTGTGCCATTGCCACTGTATATGTGTGCAAAATGACCTCTCCTGGATATGAATTTTCTTAATGCTGCTACAAATGTTTCTGTAGTCATGCCACCCACCACTTTTAGATGGAGTACCTGGTTGACAAGCAGATAAATATAACAATGTGGCTATTATATGCCTTATGTCCTCTTCCTTTCCACGATCTTGCTTGGATTGTTCCGGTGTAATGTATCCCAGTATATATAAATTGTAAATTTGTGCACTTGCGGATAGTCGACTTAACTGCTTATTTGCCATTTATTACCTAGTACTTCCTGTGCATATATGCCGGTGTGATCTGAATTCCTACATGCAACGTTCTTTGATGGGCATCTAGCATAACTAGATTTGTTAGATATTGTCCGGGCTGTAGTATTACCGGATGGTTTTCGTTATATGACACCTGTGAGTTGTACAGTCTTCCTCCTACTCGAAGAATGTCTTCTCCGTATATAAATGGGTTTAGTGTTGATAACTTGTCTTGTGCACTTGCTGTTGTACTTGAAGCGTTTTTATTTCCTTTCCAAACTGTCATTATAATGACTTGGTGCATTTCTCTGACCACTTCTTCTATCCTTAGATGTATTCGTGGATTTTGATGTCCTCTGCTCGTCTCGATAAACCGGTTGCAGTAAGCGTCATGATAGCAAATCGGTCTAATAGTCTGATATCCTTATGTGTTTCTGAGCATGGGACACATTATTTCACTTCCAGGTCTATTGCAACTTGCTTCCCATTCGTTTCTTTTTAACCATTTCTGTCCATTCCACAAAATAAATTTGGTTTTTCATTAATGCTGGGTATCCCCTTGAGAGGATGTCGGCTGGATTTTCTTCCATGTAAACGTGGTTTCACTACTGGTGTGGCAAGAGTTTGATGATTTCTATAACTCGATTGCACGAATGTTTTCCACCTTCACCCATCCCTTTTGACCCATGCTATCGTTGTCATGGGCTCGCTCCATGCAAATAATGTGACATTCGATCTTGAACGCGGTTGATTCAATCTTTAATGGCCTTGAAAGTAATAATACTGTATACAATTTCAACTTGGGTATGGTCCATTTTGTCTGGACTGGCGTCAGTTTCGATTTTGCATCATGGTGCAATCTTGACATAATGTTATCAGCCGCACCCCAAAACTAAATTATTCTTTATAAAATCCGTATAAATTTCTTCTTAAAATTTTTAAATCCACTTCTTATTGCATTAATTGGAAGTATCCATTCAAAAATTGCAATCATAAAACGAAAAATGTACGCAACAATAAAATCAAATGCGTACTTAAGATTCAATTACGTTGTAAATTGATTTAATGATAAACGTATAATTAAAGTAAAGAATGGTAAAAAATACGTAACGAAAACGTAAAGAACACGTCACGAAAACGTACAGAAAAACGCCTAAAAAGAACAAAATGCTTTAATTTTATGTAAATGTAATAAAAATATCTCTTACCACCAAAGTGATGGCGCTTTCACATAAATTTAGATAAAATCAAAAAGAAGCAGCTTCATGCTTCGACACTAAACACGAAGTGAAAAAAATGGAGGTTTTCGAAGTAGATGACGCTGTTCTGCGCACAAGATATGAGCAGATTAACTTAACGCAGACGCGTTGCTTATAAGTAAGAAATGAATAAAAATTGAGAGTAGGAATATAAACCTTTACTAAAATATGTACTATGAAGATATGCAAATTAAGTTGCCTACCTCATACCAATATCTTAATAATTAAAATTACATGTATTTAGAACTAAATGAAGGAAAGATCCTAAATTGAGGTATATCTTATACAACACTAAAAAAGAGTTGTTACAAGCGTATGTCTGTGTCTGTGTCTGTGTCTATGTCCGTGTCCGTGCCCGTGTCCGTGTCCGTGTCCGTGTCCGTGTCCGAGTCCGAGTGCTAGTGTGTGTCTGTGTCCGTGTCCTTGTCTGTGTCTGTGTCTGTGTCTGTGTCTGTCTGTGTCTGTGTCTGTGTCTGTGTCTGTGTCTGTGTCTGTGTCTGCGTCTGCGTCTGTGTCTGTGTCTGTGCCTGTGTCTGTGTCTGTGTCTGTGTCTGTGTCTGTGTCTGTGTCTGTGTCTGTGTCTGTGTCTGTGTCTGTGTCTGTGTCTGTGTCTGTGTCTGCGTCTGCGTCTGTGTCTGTGTCTGTGTCCGTGTGCGTGTCCGTGTCCGTGTCCGCGTCCCTGTCCGTGTCCGTGTGCGTGTCCGTGTCCGTGTCCTTGTCCTTGTTCGTGTCTGTGTCCGTCTCCATGCCCGCGTCCGTGTCAGGGGCCTGTATCTGTGCCTGTGTCTGCGTCTACGTCTGTATCTGAGTCTGTGTCTGTGTCTGTGTATGTGTCTGTGTCTGTGTCCGTTTATGTGTCTGTGTCTGTGTCTGTGTCTGTGTCTGTGTCTGTGTCTATGTCTGTGTCTGAGTCTGCGTCTGTGTCTGTGTATTTGTCTGTGTCTGTCTGTATATGTGTCTGTGTCTGTGTCTGTGTCTGTGTCTGTCTATGTCTGTGTCTGTGTCTGTGTCTGTGTCTGTGTCTGTGTCTGTGTCTGTGTATGTGTCTGTGTCTGTGTCTGTGTCTGTGTCTGTGCCTGTGTCTCTGTGTCTGTGTCTGTGTCTGTGTCTGTGTCTTTGTCTGTGTCTGTGTCTATGTCTGTGTTGTGTCTGTGTCTGTGTCTGTGTCTGTGTCTGTATCTGTGTCTGTGTCCGTTTCTTGGTCTGGTGTGTGTCTATGTCTGTCTGTGTCCATGCCTGTGTCTGTGTCTGTGTCTGTGTCTGTGTCTGTGTCTGTGTCTGTCCGTCTGCGTCTGCGTCTGCGTCTGTGTCTGTGTCTGTGTCTGTGTCTGTGTCTGTGTCTGTGTCTGTGTCTGTGTCTGTGTCTGTGTCTGTGTCTGTGTCTGTGTCTGTGTCTGTGTCTGTGTCTGTGTCTGTGTCTGTGCTTGTGTCTGTGTCTATGTCTGTGTCTCGTGTGGTGTCGTGTCTGTGTCTGTCTCTGTCTGTGTCTGTGTCTGTGTCTGTGTCTGTGTCTGTGTCTGTGTCTGTGCTGTGTCTGTGTCTGTGTCCGTGTCCGTGTCCGTGTCGTGTCCGTGTCGTGCTGTGTCTGTCTGTCTGTGTCTGTGTCTGTGTCTGTGTCTGTGTCTGTGCTGTGTCTGTGTCGTGTCTGTGTCTGTGTCTGTGTCTGTGTCTGTACTGTGACTGTGTCTTTTAATGTGTCTGTGTCTGTGTCTGTGCCGTCTGTTCTGTGTGTCTGTGTCTGTGTCTGTTGTATATGTCTGTTGTGTCTGTGTCTGTGTCTGTGTCTGTGTCTGTGTCTGTGTCTGTGTGTCTGTGTCTGTGTCTGTGTCTGTGTCTGTGTCTGTCTGTGTCGGTGTGTCTGTGTCTGTGTCTGTGTGTCTGTGTCTGTGTCTGTGTCTGTGTCCGTTTGTCCGTGTCGTGTCTGTGTCTGTGTCTGTGTCTGTGTCTGTGTCGTGTCTGTGTCTGTGTCTGTTTTGTTGTCGTCAGTGCGTCTCTTGGTCTGCGTCGGCCTGGTCTGCTGCGTCTGTCTGCGTTGGTCTGCGTCTGCGTCTGTCTGCGGTCTGTGTCTTGTCTTTCTGTATCTGTGTCTGTGTCTGTGTCTGTGTCTGTCTGTGTCTGTGTCTGTCCTGTGTCTGTCGTCCGTGTCCGTGTCGTGTCTGTGTCTGTTCTGTGTCTGTGTCCGTGTCCGTGTCGTGTCTGTGTCCGTGTCCGTGTCTGTCCGTGCCCTGTCCGTGTCGTCTGTGTCTGTTCCGTGTCAGTCCGAGTGCTGTGTTTGTGTCTGTGTCTGTATCTGTGTCCTGTCTGTGTCTGTGTCTGTATTGTTGTGTCTGTGTCTGTGTCTGTGTCTGTGTCTGTGTCTGGGTCTGTGTCTGTGTCTGTCTGTGTCTGGTCTGCGTCTTCTGTGTCTGTGTCCGTGCGTGTCTGTCCGTGTCCGCGTCCTGTCCGTGTCGTGCCTGTTGTCTTGTCCTGTTCGTCGTGTCTTTGCCCGTGTCCGTGTCTGGGTCTGTATCTGTGTCTGTGTCTGCGTGTCTGTGTCTGTGTCTGTGTCTGTGCTGTGTCTGTGTCTGTGTCTGTTTATGTGTCTGTCTGTGTCTGTGTCTGTGTCTGTGCTGTCTGTGTCTGTGTCTGTGTCTGTCTTGTCTGTGTTTGCTGTCTGTCTGTGTCTGTGTCTGTGTCTGTGTCTATGTCGTGTGTCGGTGCCTGTGTCCGTGTCGTGTCCGTGTCCGTGTCTGTGTCCGTGTCCGTGTGTCGTGTCCGTGTCTTGCTGTGCTGTGTCTGTGTCTGTGTCTGTGTCTGTGTCTGTGTCTGTGTCTGTGTCTGTGTCTGTGTCTGTGTCTAACTGTGTCTGTGTCTTAATGTGTCTGTGTCTGTGTCTTGTCTGTTGTGCTGTGTCTGGTCTGTGTCTGTGTCTGTGTCTGTTTCTGTGTCCGTTTTGTCAGTGTCTGTGTCTGTGTCTGTGTCTGTGCTGTGTCTGTGTCTGTGTCTGTGTCTGTGTCTGTGTCGTGTGTCTGTGTCTGTGTCTTGTGTCTGTGTCTGTGTCTGTGTCTGTGTCTGTGTCTGTGTCTGTCTGTGTCTGTTCGTGTCTGTGTCTGTGTCTGTGTCTGTGTCTGTGTCTGTGTCTGTGTCTGTGTCTGTGTCTGTTCTGTGTCAGTGTCTGTGTCAGTGTCTGTGTCTGCGTCTGGTCTGCGTCTGCGTCTGCGTCTGCGTCTGCGTCTGCGTCTGTGTCTGCGTCTGCGTCTGCGTCTGCGTCTGGTCTGCGTCTGCGTCTGTGTCTGTGTCTGTCTGTTCTGTGTCTGTGTCTGTGTCTGTGTCTGTCTGTGTCTGTGTCTGTGCTGTGTCTGTGTCTGTGTCTGTGTCCGTGTCTGTGTCTGTGTCTGTGTGTGTTCTGTGTCTGTGTGTGTCTGTGTCTGTGTCTGTGTCTGTGTCTGTTCTGTGTCTGTGTCTGTCTGTGTCTGTGTCCGTGTCCGTGTGTGTCGTGTCTGTGTCTGTGTCTGTGTCTCTGTGTCTGTGTCTGTGTCTGTGTCTGTGTCTGTGTCTGTGTCTGTGTGTCTGTGTCTGTGTCTGTGCTGTGTCTGTGTCTGTGTCTGTGTCTGTGTCTGTCTGTGTCTGTGTCTGTCTGTCTGTGTCTGTGTCTGTGTCTGTGTCTGTGTGTGTCTGTGTCTGTGTCTGTGTCTGTGTCTTTGTGTCTGTGTCTGTGTCTGTGTCTGTGTCTGGTCTGTGTCTGTGTCTGTGTGTCTGTGTCTGTGTCTGTGTCTGTGTTGTGTCTGTGTCTGTGTCTGTGTCTGTGTCTGTCGTCTGTGTCTGTGTCTGTGTCTGTGTCTGTGTCTGTGTCTGTGTCTGTGTCTGTGTCTGTGTCTGTGTCTGTGTCTGTGTCGTGTCTGTGTCTGTGTCTGTGTCTGTGTCTGTGTCTGTGTCTGTTCTGTGTCTGTGTCTGGTCTGTGTCTGTGTCTGTGTCTTGTCGTGTCTGTGTCTGCGTCTGCGTCTGCGTGTGTCGTGCTGTCGTGTCAGTGTCTGTGTCTGTCTGTGTCTGTGTCTGTGTCTGTGTCTGTGTCTCTGTCTGTGTCTGTGTCTGTGTCTGTGTCTGTGTCTGTTCTGTGTCTGTGTCGTCTGTGTCTGTGTCTGCTGTGTCTGTGTCTGTTCTGTGTGTCTGTGTCTGTGTCTGTGTTGTGTCTGTGTCTGTGTCTGTCTGTCTGTGTCTGTGTCGTGTCGTGTCGTGTCTGTCCTGGTGTGTTGTCTGTCTGTGTCTGTGTCTGTGTGTCTGTGTCTGTGTCTGTGTCTGTGTCTGTGTCTGGTCTGTGTCTGTGTCTGTGTCTGTCTGTGTCTGGTCTGTGTCTGTCTGTCTGTGTCTGTGTCTGTGTCTGTGTCTGTGTCTGTCTGTGTCGTGTCTGTGTCCGTGTCTGTGTCTGTGTCTGTGTCTGTGTCCGTGTCTGTGTCTTGTGTCTGTGTCTGTGTCTGTGTCTGTGCGTCTGTGTCTGTCGTGTCTGTGTCTGTGTCGTGTCTGTGTCTGTGTCTGTGTCTGTGTCTGTGTCTGTGTAGTGTCTGTGTCTGTCTGTGTCTGTGTCTGTGTCTGGTCTGTGTCTGCCTGTCTGTGTCTGTGTCTGTGTCTGTCTGTCTGTGTCTGTGTCTGTCTGTGTCTGTGTCGTGTCTGTGTCTGTGTCGTGTCTGTGTCTGTGTCTGTGTCTGTGTCTCTGTGTCTGTGTGTCTGTGTCTGTGTCTGTGTCTGTCTGTGTCTGTGTCTGGTCTGGTCTGTGTCTGTGTCGTGTCTGTTTGTGTCTGTGTCTTGTCTGTGTCTGTGTCTGTGTCTGTGTCTTGTCTGTGTCTGTGTCTGTGTCTGTGTGTGTCCTGTGTCTGTGTCTGTCTGTGTCTGTGTCTGTGTCTGTGTCTGTCTGTGTCTGTGTCTGTGTCTGTGTCTGTGTCTGTGTCTGTGTCGTGTCTGTGTCTGTGTCTGTTCTGTTTCTGTGTCTGTGTCTGTCGTCTGTGTCTGTGTCTGGTCTGTGTCTGTGTCTGGTCTGTGTCTGTCTGTCTGGTCTGGTCTGCGGTCTGCGTCTGCGTCTGCGTCTGCGTCTGCGCCTGCGTCTGTGTCTGGTCTGTGTCTGTTCTTGTCTGGTTGTCTGTGTCTGTGTTTTTTTTTTTTTTTTTTTTTTTTTTTTTTTTTTTTTTTTTTTTTTTTTTTTTTTTTTTTTTTTTTTTTTTTTGTTTTTTTTTTTCTTTGTCTTTGTTTTTGTGTTTTTCTGTGTCTGTGTCTGTGTCTGTGTCTGTGTCTGTGTCTGTGCTGTCTGTGTCTGTGTCTGTGTCTGTGTCTGTGTCTGTCTGTCTGTGTCTGTGTCTGTGTCTTGTCTGTGTCTGTGTCGTGTCTGTTGTCTGTGTGTCTGTGTCAGTGTCAGTGTCGTGTCTGTGTCTGTGTCTGTGTCTGCGTTCCTGCGTCTGTGTCTGCTGTCTGTGTCTGCGTCTGTGTCTTGTGTCTGCGTCTGCGTCTGCGTCTGCTGTCTGCGTGTGTCTGCGTCTGTGTCTGCGTCTGTGTCTGTCTGTATCTTTGTCTGTGTCTGTGTCTGTGTCTGTGTCTGTGTCTGTGTCTGTGTCCGTGTCTGTGTCTGTGTCTGTGTCTGTGTCTGTGTCTGTGTCTGTGTCTGTGTCTGTGTCTGTGTCTGTGTCGTGTCTGTGTCTGTGTCTGTGTCTGTGTTCTGTCTGTGTCTGTGTCTGTGTCTGTGTTGTCTGTGTCATGTTGTGTTCGTGTCTGTGTCTGTGTCTGTGTCTGTGTCTGTCTGTCTGTGTCTGTGTCTGTGTCGTGTCTGTGTCTGTGTCTTGTCTGTGTCTGTGTCTGTGTCGTGTCTGTTTGTCTGTGTCTGTGTCTGTGTCTGTGTTGTGTCTGTGTCTGTGTCTGTGTCTGTGTTGCGTCTGTCTTGTCTGTGTCTGTTCTGTGTCTGTCTGTTGTCTGTGTCTGTGTCTGTGTCTGTGTCTGTGTCTGTGTCTGTGTCTGTTCTGTGTCTGTGTCTGTGTCTGTGTCTGTGTCTGTGTCTGTGTCTGTGTCTATGTGTCTGTCTGTGTCTGTGTCTGTCTGTGTCTGTGTCTGTGTCTGTGTCTGTGTCTGTGTCTGTGTCTGTGTCTGTCTGTGTCTGTGTCTGTGTTCTGTCTGTGTCTGCTGTCTGTGTCTGTGTCTGTGTCTGTGTCTGTGTCTGTGTCGTGTCTGTGTCTGTGTCTGTGTCTGTGTCTGGTCTGTGCCTGCGTCTGTGTGCGCCTGTCTGTGTCTGCGTCGTGTCTGTCGTGTCTGCGTCGGTCTGCGTGTCTGCGTGTCGGTTGTCTGCGTCGTGTCTGTCTGTGTCTGTCTGTGTCTGTGTCTGTGTCTGTGCTGTGTCTGTGTCTGTGTCTGGTCTGTATCTGTGTCTGTGTCTGTGTCTGTGTCTGTGTCTGTCTGTGTCTGTGTCTGTGTCTGTGTCTGTGTCTGTGTCTGTGTCTGTGTCTGTGTCTGTGTCTGTGTCTGTGTCTGTGTCCGTGTCCGGTCTGTGTCTGTCTGTGTCTGTGTCTGTGCCGTGTCCGTGTCCGTGTCCGTGTCTGTGTCTGTGTTGTCTGTGTCTGTGTCTGTGTCTGTGTCTGTGTCTGTGTCTGTGCTGTGTCTGTGTCTGTGTCTGTGTCCTGTGTCTGTCTGTCTGTGTCTGTCTGTGTCTGTGTCTGTGTCTGTGTCTGTGTCTGTGTCTGTGTCTGTGTTGCGTCTGTCTTGTCTGTGTCTGTTTCTGTGTCTGTTCTTGTTGTCTGTGTCTGTGTCTGTGTCTGTTGTCGTGTCTGTGTCTGTGTCTGCCTGTGTCTGTGTCTGTGTCTGTGTCTGTGTCTGTGTCTTGTCTGTGTCTGTGTGTGTGTCTGTGTTGTGTCTGTGTCTGTGTCTGTTCTGTGTCTGTGTCTGTGTCTGTGTCTGTGTCTGTGTCTGTGTCTGTGTCTGTCTGTGTCTGTGTCTTGTCTGTGTCTGTGTCTGTGTCTGTGTCTGTGTCTGTGTCTGTGTCTGTCGCCTGTGTCTTGTCTGTTCTGTGTCTGCTTTTTTTTTTTTTTTTTTTTTTTTTTTTTTTTTTTTTTTTTTTTTTTTTTTTTTTTTTTTTTTTTTTTTTTTTTTTTTTTTTTTTTTTTTTTTTTTTTTTTTTTTTTTTTTTTTTTTTTTTGGGGGGGGGGGGGGGGGGGGGGGGGGGGGGGGGGGGGGGGGGGGGGGGGGGGGGGGGGGGGGGGGGGGGGGGGGGGGGGTCTGTGTCGTGTCTGTGTCTGTGTCTGTGTGTGTCTGTGTCTGTGTCTGTGTCCGTGTCGTGTCTGTGTCTGTGTCTGGTCTGTGTCTGTGTCTGTGTCTTGTCGTGTCTGTGTCGTGTCTGTTGTCCTGTGTCTGTGTTGTGTCTGTGTCTGTCGTCTGTGTCGTGTTCGTGTCTGTGTCGTGTCGTGTCTGTCTGTGTCTGTCTGTGTCTGTGTCGTGTCGTGTCTGTGTCGTCGTGTCTGTGTCTGTGTCTGGTCTGTGTCTGTGTCTGTGTCTGTCTGTCTGTGTCTGTGTCTGTGTCTGTGTGTGTCTGTGTCTGTGTCTGTGTCTGTGTCTGTGTCTGTCTGTGTCTGTGTCTGTGTCTGTGTCGTGTCTGTGTCTGTGTCTGTGCTGGTCTGTGGTCTGTGTCTGGTGTCTGTGTCTGTGTCTGTGTCTGTGTCTGTGTCTGTGTCTGTGTCTGCCTGTGTTGTGTCTGTGTCGTGTGTGTCTGTGTCCGTGTCCGTGTCGTCTGTGTCTGTGTCTGTGCTGTGTCTGTGTGTGTCTGTGTCTGTGTCTGTGTCTGTGTCTGTGTCTGTGTCTGTGTCTGTGTCTGTGTCTGTGTCTGTGTCTGTTTGTCTGTGCCTGTGCCTGTTCTGTGCTGTGTCTGTGTCTGTGTCTGTGTCTGTGTCTGTTTCTGTGTCTGTTGTGTCGTGTCTGTTGTCTGTGTCTGTGTCTGTGTCTGTGTCTGTGTCTGTGTCGTGTGTCTGTGTCTGTGTCTTGTGTCTGTGTCTGTGTCTGTGTCTGTGTCTGTGTCTGTGTCTGTGTCTGTGTCTGTGTCTGTGTCTGTGTCTGTGTCTGTGTTGTCTGTGTCTGTGTCTGTGTCTGTTCTGTGTCTGTGTCTGTGTCTGTGTCTGTGTCTGTGTCTGTGTCTGTGTCTGTGTCTGTGTCTGTGTCTGTTCTGTCTGTGTCTGTGTCTGTGTCTGTGTCTGTGTCTGTGTGTCTGTGTCTGTGTTCTGTGTCTGTCTGTCTGTGTCTGTGTCTGTGTCAGTCTGTGTCTGTGCTGTGCCTGATGTCGTCTGTCTGTGTCTGTCGTGTCTGTGCCTGTGTCTGTGTCTGTGTCGTCTGTGTCTGTGTGTGTCTGTGTCTGTGTCTGTGTCTGTGTCTGTGTCTGTGTCTGTGCCGTGTCTATGTGTCTGTCTGTGTCTGTGTCTGTGTCTGTGTCTGTGTCTGTGTCTGTGTCTGTGTCTGTGTCTGTGTCTGTGTCTGTGTCTGTGTCTGTGTCTGTGTCTGTGTCTGTGTCTGTGTCTGTGTCTGTGTCTGTGTCTGTGTCTGTGTCTGTGTCTGTCTGTCTGTGTCTGTGTCGTGTCTGTGTCTGTGTCTGTGTCTGTCCGTGTCGTGTCTGTCTGTGTCGTGTCCGTGTCTGTCTGTGTCTGTGTCTGTGTCTGTCTGTGTCTGTGTCTGTGTCTGTGTCTGTGTCTGTGTCGTGTCGTCTGTGTCTGTTCTGTGTCTGTGTCTGTGTCTGTGTCTGTGTTGTCTGTGTCTGTGTCTGTGTCTGTGTCTGTGTCTGTGTCTGTGTCTGTGTCTGTGTCTGTGTCTGTGTCTCGTGTCTGTGTCTGTGTCTGTGTCTGTGTCGTGTGTCTGTGTCTGTGTCTGTGTCTGTGTCTGTCTGTGTCTGTGTCTGTGTCTGTGTCGTGTCTGTGTCTGTCTGTCGTTGTGTCTGTGTCTGTGTCTGTGTCTGTGTCTGTGTGTCTGTGTCTGTTGTCGTGTCGTGTGTCTGTGTCTGTGTCTGTCTGTCTGTGTCTGGTCTGTGTCTTGTCTGTGTCTGTGTCTGTGTCTGTGTCTGTGTCTGTGTCGTGTCTGTGTCTGTGTCTGTGTCTGTGTCTGTGTCTGTGTCTGTGTCTGTGTCTGTGTCTGTGTCTGTGTCTGTGTCTGTGTCTGTTGTGTCTGTGTCTGTCTGTGTCTGTGTCTGTGTCTTGTGTCTGTGTCTGTGTCTGTGTCTGTGTCTTGTGTCTGTGTCTGTTGTCTGTGTCTGTGTCTGTGTCTTGTGTCTGTGTCTGTGTCTGTGTCTTGTGTCTGTGTCTGTGTCTGTGTCTGTGTCTGTGTCTGTGTCTTGTCTGTGTCTGTGTCTGTGTCTGTGTCTGTGTCTGCTGTCTGTGTCTGTGTCTGTGTCTGTGTCTGTGTCTGTGTCTGTGTCTGTGTCTGTGTCTGTGTCTGTGCGTGTCGTCTGTGTCTGTGTCTGTGTCTGTGTCTGTGTCGTGTCCGTGTCTGTGTCCGTGTCCTGTCCTGTGTCTTGTGTCTGTGTCTGTGTCTGTGTCGTGTCTGTGTCCGTGTCTGTCTGTGTCTGTGTCCTTGTCTGTGTCCTGTGTCGTGTCGTCCGTGTCGTTCCTTGTCGGTCGTGTCGTGTCTGTGTCTGTGTCTGTGTCTGTGTCTGGTCTGTATTCTGTCTGTGTCTTGTCTGGTCTGTGTCTGTGTCTGTGTCTGTGTCTGTGCTGTGTCTCTGTGTCTGTGTCTGTGTCTGTGTCTGTGTCTGTGTCTGTGTCTGTGTCTGTGTCTGTGTCGTGTCTCTGTCTGTGTCCTGTGTCTGTGTCTGTGTCTGTGTCTGTGTCTTGTCGTGTCTCGTGTCTGTGTCTGTGCTCTGTGTCTGTGTCTGTGTCTGTGTCTGTCGTGTCTGTGTCTGTGTCTGTGTCTGTGTCGTGTCTGCTGTGTCTGTGTCTGTGTCTGTGTCTGTTCTCTGTCTGTGTCTGTGTCTGTGTCTGTGTCTGTGTCTGTGTCTGTGTCTGTGTGCTGTCTCGTGTCTGCGTGTCTGTGTCTGGTCTGTGTCTGTGTCTGTGGTCTGTGTCTGTGTCTGTGTCTGGTCGTCTGTGTCGTGTCTGTGTCTGTGTCTGTGTCTGTGTCCGTGTCTGGTCTGTCTGTGTCTGTGTCCTGTCTGTGTCTGTGTCTGTGTCTGTGTCTGTGTCTGTCGTCTGTGCCTGTGTTGTGTCTGTGTCTGTGTCGTGTCTGTGTCTGTGTCTGTGTCTGTGTGTGTGCCTGTGTCTCTGTCTGTGTCTGTGTCTGTGTCTGTGTCTGTGTCTTTGTCTGTGTCTGTCTCCGTCTCCGTCTGCGTCTGGGTCCGTGTGCGTGTCAGTGTCTGTGACTGTGTCTGTGTCTGTGTCTGTGTCTGTGTCTGTGTCTGTGTCTGTTTCTGTGTCTGTGTCTGTGTATGTCTGTGTCTGTGTCTGTCTGTGTCTGTGTCTGTGTCTGTGTCTGTGTCTGTGTCTGCGTCTGTGTCTGTGTCTGTGTCTGTGTCTGTGTCTGTTTCTGTGTCAGTGTCAGTGTCAGTGTCTGTGCCGTCTGCGTCTGCGCCTGCGTCTGCGTCTGCGTCTGCGTCTGCGTCTGCGTCTCCGTCTGAGTCTGCGTCTTCGTCTGCGTCTGCGTATGCGTCTGCGTCTGCGTCTGCGTCTGCGTCTGCGTCTGCGTCTGCGTCTGCGTCTGCGTCTGCGTCTGTGTATGTGTCTGTCTGTATCTGTGTCTGTGTCTGTGTCTGTGTCTGTGTCTGTGTCTGTGTCTGTGTCTGTGTCTGTGTCTGTGTCTGTGTCTGTGTCTGTGTCCGTGTCCGTGCCTGTGCCTGCTTCTGCGTCTGCGTCTGTGTCTCTGTCTGTGTCTGTGTCTGAGTCTGTCTCTGTGTCTGTGTCTGTGCCTGTGTCTCTGTCTGTGTCTGTGTCTGAGTCTGTGTCTGTGTCTGGGTCTGTGTGTGTGTGTGTGTGTGTCTGTGTCTGTGCCTGTGTCTGTGTTTGTGTCGGTGTCCGTGTCCGAGTCCGTGTCCGTGTCCGTGTGTCCGTGTCCGTGTCCGTGTCCGTGTCCGTGTGCGTGTCTGTGTCCTTGTCATTGCCTGTGTCTGTGTCTGTGTCTGTGACTGTGTCTGTGTCTGTGTCTGTGTCTGTGCCTGTGTCTGTGTCGGTGTCTGTGTCTGTGTCTGTGTCTGTAACTGTGACTGTGTCTTTTAATGTGTCTGTGTCTGTGGCTGTGCCTGTGCCTGTTACTGTGCCTGTGTCTGTGTCTGTGTCTGTTTCTGTGTCACTGTTTGTGTCAGTGTCTGTGTCTGTGTCTGTGTATGTGGTTGTGTCTGTGTGTCTGTGTCTGTGTCTGTGTCTGTCTGTGTCTGTGTCTGTGTCGGTGTCGGTGTCTGTGTCTGTGTCTGTGTCTGTGTCTGTGTCTGTGTCTGTGTCTGTGTCTGTGTCTGTGTCTGTGTCTGTGTCTGTGTCTGTGTCTGTGTCTGTGTCTGCGTCTGCGTCTGCGTCTGCGTCTGTGTCTGTGTCTGCGTCTGCGTCTGCGTCTGCGTCTGCGCCTGTGTCTGTGTCTGTGTCTGTGTCTGTCTCTGTGTCTGTATCTGTATCTGTGTCTGGGTCTGTCTCCGTGACTGTGCCCGTGTATGTGTCTGTCTGTGTCTGTGTCTGTGTCTGTGCCTTGTCTGTGTCTGTGTCTGTGTCTGTGTCTGTGTCTGTGTCTGTGTGTGTCTGTGTCTGTGTCTGTGTCTGTGTCTGTGTCTGTGTCTGTGTCTGTGTCTGTGTCTGTGTCTGTCTGTGTCCGTGTATGTGTATGTGTCTGTGTCTGTGTCTGTGTCTGTGTCTGTGTCTGTGTCTGTGTCTTTGTCTGTGTCTGTGTCTCCGTCTCCGTCTGCGTCTGCGTCCGTGTTCGTGTCTGTGTCCGTGTCCGTGTCAGTGTCTGTGACTGTATCTGTGTCTGTGTCTGTGTCTGTGTCTGTGTCTGTGTCTGTCTCTGTCTCTGTGTCTGTGTCTGTGTCTGTGTCTGTGTCTGTGTCTGTGTCCGTGTCCGTGTCCGTGTCTGTTACTGTGACTGTGTCTGTGTCTGTCTGTGTCTGTGTCGGTGACTGTGTCTGCGTCCGTGTCCGTGTGCTTGTCCGCGTCAGTGTCCGTGTCCGTGTCCGTGTCCGTGTCCTTGTCTGTGTCTGTGTCCGTGTCCGTGTCCGTGTCCGTGTCCTTGTCCGTGTTTGTGTCCGTGTCCGTGATCCTGGTCCGTCTCCGTGTCTGTGTGTGTGTGTGTGTGTGTGTGTGTGTGTGTGTGTGGTGTGTGTGTGTGTGTGTGTGTGTGTGTGTGTGTGTGTGTGTGTGTGTGTGTGTGTGTGTGTGTGTACGTACCCCTGCTTCACGTGTATATTCTAAACATAAATTGAAGACGAAAAGCCAGATAAAATTTTTCTCTGAAATGTATGGCTACAAAGCGACTAGCCCTCAAAGTTGAATTTTGGAAATCGTTTTTCCCAAGTAACTTGAAAACCTTTATAAATTTCAAAATTCTATCCCCAATGAAAATTATTTCTTTGTTGATGATGATTTTTCCGGTTTGATTGGATTGTCTATGTATGAAATGGAAGTATTAGTTTTCACGTTGTTCCCGTATACTTTCTATTCCAACTTCTTGTGTGTTATTTTTCAGGTATTTTGGTGACCGATTTGGGTCCGTTATCCAATTCTCTGCAAAATGAGTTATTTGTAATTTCACCAATCACAGTCAATTAAATACTACCTCACCAATATTTAGTAAGTGAGCTGTGGACTATAATTTATAGTTGTCAAAGATTTTAATAAGTTAAACAAAGTTTAATTAACAAATAAATTAGTTGATTAAATGTTCGAATTGTTCACCGTTGACTGATATGAATTTACGAATCCTTTTCATGATTGACTGACGTACGTAGAAAAATAGTTGCGGGTCACCTCTTATTAAATTAGAGCAATCAAAAATTCGTTGCTGGTGATGTTGGACGTTTGTAATTGGCACCGATTACTCCATGTCTTTTAAACGACCCCAGAAAAAAAATCCATAGGGTTTAGATCCAGTAAACGTGCAGACCAAATAACCGGTCCTCCACGTCCAATCCAGTTTGCATTAAAAGTTCGATTCAGTGACTGCCTAGCAGTAAGTACAAAATGAGGAGGCGCACAATCGTGAATGAAACACATCCGACCGCTAATATCCAAATGGACATCTTCTAGTAACTCGGGTAAATAGTTATCCAAAAAATTGGGGTATAATTACCATTTAAACGTTGTGGCAAAAAGAATGGACCAATTCAATTATTGCCAATAATACCAGCCCATACATTCACCCTGAATTGCTGTTGATGATTGGTTTCAATGAAAACGCGTGGATTTTGATAATCGTAGTAATGATTGTTATGGGTGTTAAAAGTTATGTTTCTGGCGAAAGCTGCCTCATCAGTGAATAATATAATCATTCATCTAAAGCATTATTACTAGATTTTAATCTATGTTTGCTACGTGTTACTGGACCCTGGTGGGAAGTTGAAGCATTCTCATTGATGTGGGGTGAAGTTGTGGTTGTTAATCTCATATTATTTGTACTTTCTTTATTTATAACTTGTATTAGGGTATATTGTTTCTTTAAAATCATTCTCCAAACAGGTGGAATATGAGTACGATCATCATGTTTGTTCAAAGCGTTAGGATGTTTTTCAATTTCTATAGCTTCACGTATGATTCGTTCTTGTAGATTATACAGGGGAGCTATCAATTTTATTTCCTCAATATTAAGTTTATGACCAGTGTCAAGATGATGAGTGGCTAAAGAAGATTACATATTGTGATGTTTTATAGTCAGGTAGTGCTCTTGAGCTCCTATTCGTTTGTCCAACGTAAGAGCCAAAACAAGCACTACAGGATATCTCATACACTCCCTGACTTTCGCGATGTATTTTAACGTTAGCGTTACGTAATAATTGTTTGATGGTACAGTGAGGTTGAAACACAGTCAAAAAAATTGTTTTTTGGAAATTTCTTTCCAATTCGGTCAGTAACACCTTTACTGTAAGGTAACATAAATGATTTTTTGGTTTTTTCGTATGAAATATTTTGTTTGATGGGGTTAAAATCTAGTGCTAGTGCTTTAGATGAATAGTAGTTGTCAAGTGTCATAAATTAATTTGAATTTAAATTAACCTTCGCCAACCTTTTTGTAAAGGAATAGACAACAACCAACACGAGTTAAACCCGAAATAAGTTTAATTTTCAATATGAACACTCGTGGAAACTTAAACAATAATATATATATATATATATATATATATATATATATACAGGGTGACCCACTTAAGCGGGATTGCTCCATAACTCCCTTACTATTACAGATACGAAAAAATGTCTTATATAAAAGCTGTCCGCAGTCATAAACTGCACGTTTTATAATTATTTTCAGAAATGGCGGACTTCCGGTTATACTGCAAACTCATGCCAACTTCGTTATTTTAAATAGAACAACCTATATATTATTACATTTTTGAATTCCTCGTTGAATTTAAAGGTCACTTTAATAACCATACTATGGGTCTACGTCGCATTGCTTCTGAGTTATTCGACATTTTGTAGAAAAAATGACGTTTGCAGTGCAGTCCGGTAGAGAGAACATGGCTTTCGTTTTGTTACTTCCGAAAAGGGTACCGCATCATTCTCATTCATTGCCAAAAATCTTGCTTTAGAATTCAATAATTTCTATCGCTCCGAAAATAATTTTTTTCAAACATGGATAACTGGATTTTTTTTAAATGGAACCACCCATATTTTCTTACATCAGCGGATAGGAAATTAAATTTCCTTTCCATTGATGTAACATCATTATCGATATTTTGGAGTAATAGTTTTCGAGATTATTCACATTTTTATCTAATTTCAGTTTTTATTACGCATTGCCGCGGTGCTTTGGAAAACGTTTGTCAATTGTTTTAAATAAATAATAAGAAGCGTCAGTTTATCGAGCTTCTGTTGTGCTTTGCTGTCTTGTGTATCAGTTTAAGTGTTTCTACAAAACATTTCCATTAAGATGTTGTTGTCCGACGCAGAATTGATCGACATGGCTTTCATTCTTGCAGAATGCCAAAGAAATGCGTTACTGGCGCCAAGGATTTATGCGGTATGGTATCCTGAACGAAGACTTCCCCGAGAAACAGCCTGAAAGTTTTCGGAGGCACTGCAAACGTCATTTTTTCTACAAAATGTCAAATAACTCAGAAGCAATGCGACTTAGACCCATAGTATGGTTATTAAAGTGACCTTTAAATTCAACGAGGAATTCAAAAATGTAATAATATATGGATTGTTCTATTTAAAATAATGAAGTTGGCATGAGTTTTCGGTATAACCGGAAGTTTTCCATTTCTGAAAATAATTTTAAAACGTGTAGTTTATGACTGTGGACAACTTTTATATTAGACATTTTTTCGTATTTGTAATAGTAAGGGAGTTATGGAGCAATCGCTTATATCATTATATATATATATATATATATATATATATATATATATATATATATATATATATATATATATATTGAATTGATCTTAACTCACACTAAATTATTAATTATTATTATTTTTATTAAATTATTATAATTGGTAAAATAATAAAATAACTGAATTGAATTTATTATTAACTCCCCCACACACTATTATCTTTTAATTTAAATTATTATTATTGGCTAAACTTAATATTTAACACAGTCGGAGATATTAAGACTCATAAGATCAGATCAGAGATAGGGTTCAATGATATTATAATTGCATATTTATTATTTAAATTGCCCAAACTAACTTTTAAAAACAGTCGCATGTAAAGACTCATCAAAGGGGATAGGGTTCATAATTTAGAAGAAACTTTATTTTTAAATGACAAAGTAAATGATTATTTATTTGAATTATACTAAGATTTTGAATATAATAATTATAGTTAATTTGATTAATGCACATTGAGTTATTGCCCAACTATATTTTATAGTATCTAACTTGCTCAAAGAACCTGAATTATAATTTTTAATTTGCATTAATATATGTCACACCCTGTACATAACAAAATTTCTTCAAAATGTATACTTGGACATGCGCTGTGAATACGCAAACATGTGACTTTTGATTACAAGAAAATGATATTCGCCATACATGTAAGTATAAATACGTTTGAATTTAATCAATATTATATTAACCATTTACAATTTTAGACCAAATAATGTTCCCTTGGGACATGCATACACGTTGTCGCACATCATGTTTGTTACAAAGGATGGAAATTATGCACACAACAATGAAATATCAATGTCAACAATAAAGTGCAAAATCATAACACTCACATAAAATGTCCTCCTTCTCTGGTTACTGCTGATGAAGTTAATTGTAGAAAACAGCTCCTTCGAACTCCAACTCTGCTTCTCGAACATCCAAATTTTCTTCAATATAAACAGCTTATACGTTTACGTAAGTTTCACTAATGTTATATTTCTGATGAATCTTCATTTTTAGGGTCATCACATTTCTTTTATTTATTTCAAAATAAATTTTGAAAAAGCATGGATAGTTTGAAGGTTGTTATAAATTAAACATACTTCCAGTAAATAAGGTGTATAATGATGATAACACGAAGAGAACACAATAAAATATCCATAACAACGTAAACAAAACAAACTTAAAAAAAAACAATGTCGAAACTGCGGAAATATTTTCACTTACTATCGATAACATCCGATTTTGATTTTTAAAAAGGTAAACTAACCTTAATTTAATTATTTCCCGACAAAAGACTATCACTTGTTTCTATTAACACTTTCGAAACTAAAATCGTACTTTGTTTTTAACGAAGTGACGTTATTTTGTTTAAAATAATTTCACAAAAAATTTGGCAACATCTTGCTTTAGCAAGCTGTTGAAACAGAGAAAAATTAAGAGAGATTGTAATCCTTCAGCACTTCTATTTATATGATAATGGGTAACGACCAAAATATTCGATTGTTATTAAGAGAGATTGTAATCCTTCAGCACTTCTATTTATATGATAATGGGTAACGACCAAAATATTCGATTGTTATCAATAGTTACCGACAATGTTTCCTAAACTCTGATTGGCTAAAGCATTTTTATATTACGATATAATTTCAAAACCTCATAACTTTCGCCCCCTTAAACCTATCTTAAAACTAAAAACATATTCATAATCTACATAAATTTTCCTATAATCTGAAACCAAACACGAACTAATTCCTACAATTAATAACCAAGTTAATTTTCACACTGAATTATTGATTTTAAGCTAATTTTATGTACTTTACAGGCCTGAAATGATTTCCACATGAATATGGGATGCTACTACACATAAATATTCATCTTTTACATGCCTACGGCCAATTTGAAAGGAAAATTATTTTAATTTTTCCAACACTCTTAGAAACTAAATTTGACTAAATGGTCACAAACACAGTGAATTGTGACGTGAAATTGAAGCTACTTTACTATTTTTACCTCGTATAATTTATTTTACACAAATCGTCTCAATATACAATAATTTTTACATAAATTTTATGTGAGGAGATAACATAACCTCATATTGTTAATACAATTTTCAATGTATAATTTCACACTTTTAACCACTATAACTGTTTGTGAAAGTGTTTAAACTTAATGTTTATGTCTCAATTTAATTTATTTTAACACTTTTATAGGTTCATAAGTTCTTCTACGACTAGTGTCGAATTGTTGCAAATCACTAGTTTAAGGTCTGTAAATGTTGATTAAACACAATAATTCCAGAACTGCTGCTCAATTTATGTTTTATAGTAATCACTAATGTAATTGTTCTGTTTTTTCGTAATTTTAGCACTTATATACGTTTATCGCACTAACACGAATGCTTTCATGATTCTTGGCTGTACATATAAATTGTGACATTCATACCAGCCTATATCTAGTTTTTAACATTAGTTTTGTAAACTACAGTATGTATCTCATGTCGTCAGGGAACATTATGTTTAAATAAACTTACTAAACTAAATATGAACTTGAATTAAATCATAACGATAACTAACATACCCTATACTTAAATGTAATGTGCTGTCGACTATACTTATATTAATATTTTATTATGAAATATTTAACTTTACCTAAATCTTAATGTTCATCAATCATTCTTGTCTAGAATTATATATAATGAGATGTACCATTTGTACAAACTAAAGAAATTATTTACTATGTGACTTACATAGCTACTAGAATGTGATTTAAATCATCTCAATATATATATATATATATATATATATATATATATATATATATATATATTGAGATGTTTAGAAAGAGGTAAAAGAAGTATCGGACAGTTTAAATGACATTTGGGTAATAAAAAGGGGTGATTTCAAGCTCGATACATGCGCAACACACTGTTTTATATAAATCTGGTTCACGATGTGATTAAAATAGATTTGTTTGGTATAAATTAGTCTGAATATTATTTACTTAGTTTGGTTTTATCATAAAAAGCATTTTGCTGCTAACAAAAATGTCAAGAATGTTAAATATAACCATTTTCGTAAAGTCATTTTAGTATTTCAATTATTGCAATAAAAGTCAATTTTTCAAGGGTAATTTGGCAAGTGAACACTTTACAGGTGTTTAAAAATAAACTGTATAGTTAGGATTATGTTAGGGATAGTGTATAATTAGTTTTTGAAAGCAGGAAATATAAAAATTTCATAAAAGGGTTATAATATGGACATTTTAGACATTTTTCGCACATATTTCTGGTAGCGACTTAGTGACAAAAATTCTCATATAAGTTTAACAATAAGAACAACACATAGAACATTTTGGCATAAAGACATTTATAGTGGTGTACATTTTTATAATGAAATGATTCATAAGAGTGATAGACGAAGAGACTTTTTTAATGCAACACTACATGACATTCTGCATTACTAATATATAGTGAAAATAATAAAGACAAGAAGTACAAACCTGTAACATAACATTTCAAGTGTTGAAAACATTTTTAAATATGAATTATTTTCAATTTTAGATTTAAGTTTGGTTAGGTTATAATTTCTAGGTTTTTTACATAATTTTATACTCTTTTCACATCATTAGGCTTAAATTTTGCTCTTAAAGCAATTAATAGAAGTTCTTTCATAATATAGCACAGTTTTTAAAAGGATACATTGCTTTTCACCGCAAAATTGTGTGAAATTTGAGGTGAATTTAGGATAAAATTGCAAAAGCTTAAAATTTCCTTAAATTTAATATTTCTAATACAAAAAGTATGTGTTCTTGTGTAAAATTTTCTCAAAATTCCATTTATGTAATTAGATTAAGTGTAGCTTGTAAGTTTTAATAGTTATAAGCTTATTTAAGTTAGATTAAGGGGGTTCGTGTATTAATTTTAGGAACCATAGCTTGTTAGGTGTCTTTTTGTCCGAAATTTTAGGTAGTTTTCATTTCTGTTATTAATTTTTAATTTCGCTTATGTATAAGAAAGTTACGGCCAAATTTCCATTTGAGTCCAATTTGTAATATATGTCAACCAATCAGAGCCTTAGAGACGTAGGCAAAATGGCTGGAAAAAAAAAGAATTTTTGGTAACAACCAGAAAGATATAAAAGGAAGTGCTCTGGAAATTCAACTCTCTCTAGAATTTGTTCAAAGTTTAAAAGTTAAAACAGTGTTGTGAATTGTGTAAAAAGTAAGTTTCATAACCTAATTTAAATTTTCGTAAAGAAAGTTATATTTATACTTTCGAGAGCATTTGTTTTTATATCAACGGTTAAAATAAATAGTTCGGTCTCCGATACCTGTCGTTTTCGAAAAATATTTTGTACGTGTTAATTTGTGTCACGATTTTGTAAAGTTTTCTTTTTGTGTTATCAAACTTGAGTTGATTCCGTTATACCAAATTAAATCCCACTTTTATTTGGTTAATGTTGTTTTATTTCTCCGGACAATTTCTTTTAAATAAAATTTGAATCGGCATCTAAAAATAAAAGTGT
Source organism: Vesta saturnalis (assembly GCA_036346205.1). Taxonomy (NCBI): domain Eukaryota; kingdom Metazoa; phylum Arthropoda; class Insecta; order Coleoptera; family Lampyridae; genus Vesta; species Vesta saturnalis. The sequence continues at coordinate 216,581 of JARFJB010000103.1, forward strand.
TTATCAACAAAATTTTGGATAATATCTAAACATTTCTTTAATACGATACCATTCATTAAGTTTTAAAATTTAATTAAATAAAAAAGTTACCAAAGTAAAATAAGTGATTGGAGTTTTGCTGATTTCGAAGAAAACATCATAAGTTTTGGAAGTTGGTGTCTTCCTTAACCTGAGAATCGAGTTAGCTGTATATGGGTGATGGTAACAACTATAATCGAGTGGACATTGCCCGCATCTAGTTGGAGTTATCCGAAGACATCAATCTACAGTGAGGACAGTATATGTGAGTCACAAATTTTATATAACCCTATTGATTATAGACATTCATTTGGTAAATTTCCTGCAAATTAATAGTTATTACGTACATGTTTTGGTTTAGAATTTTAAATATTTACTTGTGTAAACACCTGTAAAGGTATTAAATTATTTTCTTTTTCTAAATTTTCATTTTGGATTTAAACAGTATATTTCTAAATTATTTATTTGACATTTTTGATAGCTTTGATTTCACTTAAGTACATAACAACGCATGCGTTGGGAGTAAATTGTATTCAGGATAAATTTTATACTTTCATTATAATTCTATAAAGTGTATTTCTTATACACATTTTCAAAATTTAAATTTAACTTCAAACTAAATTACTTTGAACTCTATCCCCAAATTGAGATTGAGCTAGTCCGGTGCATAAAAGTTAAAAAATTACATTAATCATATTATTTACAACTAATTTTTAAACCTCATAAATATAATTACATCATCTTATTAAATTATTATTAAAGCCAATCATTACATATATATATATATATATATATATATATATATATATATATATATATATATATATATATATATAACGAACTATCCTAGTCGCGAAATTAATAACACGACCACGCCCTTTATCCCAATGAGCTACCAGCTTCTTCCCTATCTGTTACTTTCTGTTCTACTACCATTTTGTCCCGTAACATGTGCTCGTTTGAAGGATAGGCGATGACAAGGAATTATCCCAATTTTGAAAATTATGACTTAATATTATTAGAATGAGGATTTCCAGAGATGAGATTGACGTACGAGGCTAAAGGGTACTACCAAGTAAGATCCAAAGGGAAATTACATCATCAGAATCCTAGGTAAAGGAAATCCAAAGGAAAATGGGAATTCACATCTATTGGAATTAGCAGTATTATTACAATTATAACGGAAACTGTCCAAAACAAGCACATATGTTTCAAATACGTTACTACAAGGCTATGTGGAAATAGAACAGCTGGAATTTGTTCTTTTCTGAAGTGAGAAGAACACTGGGCTAAGTCTACTACAAGTTGTAGCTGTCATCATGTTAATATAGCGAAAACGTTAATTTGTGATTACAGCGATCAGCGACGAACCAATCCAGACAATCCCATGTACGTTCGGTCAGAGTCAAACCCTTCGTGAGTATCAAATAGTAACTACGGCATACAGATCATTTACACAAAAGTTAAAAGATGGTGCTGGAAGACATATCAGCCTTCAAAATTAATGACGAAATATATAAATGCATTAAATATAAATCAACATGAGATGATTAAAAATGGATTCAAGATTTAAGATTCAATGCAGTTTATTCATTATTAGATACAATTGTTGATTACAGATATTGGCAATTTCAGTCGACTGCTCAGGCGAGGTAGCCTCTTTAGCCGGCTGATTACATAATTTTGTGACATAATCACATTTAACTTTTTGTGCGTTTACAACATGTTATTACTTAGTCTCTAACAAAAAAAAAGAAAAAACGTTTAATTTGTATTTTACGTTGCTTAATTTAGTAATATTATATTTATTTTATGATTGAGGAGGTCCGTTGTGTGCGGTACTTGTGAGTGGTGTTTCCTTAGAAGCAGGTGGTCTGGTCCCTCGGAGCACCAAAATGGATCGGGATCCCGGACGTCGGTATAGCTTCTTGTGGTTGTTACGTGTAACTGGATAGAAGGATTATTAGTATTTCTTTGATTGTATTTGTGTGTTGAGTTGTATTATGTTGAATATGTGTTGTTTTGATGTGTAATTTTGTGTAACATGTGGTAAAGTGTGTTAATGTGAAAAAGTTAAATTTATGGATACTGTTAGCTATACTTATTCCGGCATCCGTACTCGTTGCAGTTAGGAAGTATTTACCCGAAAAGGGCAAACACTTCCTGACCGTGTGTCTGGACGACAGGTAGGATCTTCGCCATATCTAAGCCTCGAGAAAGTTTAGAATAGCATCAAATTCTAAAGCGGGTGAAATGGTCTTCATCGCATTCGCTGCTTCAGCCATCTCGCTGTCGCTCGCCTTCTTTGGCGTAACTAACGCCTGTTCGGACTAGAGAGGCTACCGCCTCTTCTGTCACTGTTGAGGTGGATCTACGGTCTTCTTCCGCTGCGGGAGACGTGGAGGTGGAGCTTCCGTCTTCTTCCGTTGCGAGAGACGTGGGTACCTCAGACAACACCTGAAGTTGGCCGGATGATCACCACCGCAGTTTACGCACTTTCCCCGGTCCGTGCAAGGTTTGGTGCACTCACTGGAGTGGTGGTCTGCACCCTTGAAACAGCGTGCCGTCGCTCTACAGAAACGCTGTGCGTGACGGGATCTTCTTAAGTTCCTCTTCGGATGGTAGCTGGACCATCAGAAGCGGCAACGGCCTGCCTTGTTTCTTCATTCTGAAACAAGAGCTTATATCAGTATCATGATCTCTTAGTTCAGAGGTAACGTCGGCCTCGGAGATTTGTAAGGGTATTCTCCGCCGAACCACCTCGAACGAACGTTCCCTCTTTGCCTGATAGGTATGGTACGGTGTACCATGCCTATCCATATACCGCATTAGCCTGTCAGGGTCATTGGCAGAGACAGGCTGAATCCGGTATACCTCGGAGATTGCCTTCACGTGTGTGAATACCATGCCTTGGTGATCTAATTCGCGGTAGAAGGTCACCCAGTTCTACCTCTCGCGAAGGATTTACTGGGGGCAGGAAACTCTTCTACGTTCGGGCGGTCCCTGGTGTCAACAAGGACCTCGAGGGCTTAGAATATAATTGCTCGCCAATTGGAGCGAAACAATCTACGGAATAAATAATACGCAAAATTTCTACAGAACAACCGATGAAAATAAACATATACATCTTAAACCGATCATTGCTAATGATGTACACTCGCACTATAACAAAATCTTGAATATGCATTAAATCGTGGAAACTTTCTTAAAAATAGTGAAGGATTTATGTTTGAGACTCTAAGAGTATTTGTAGTAAATACAGAAACCCTTTAAAACTAATTTTATTAAATAATCTGATCTGTACAGCACATGATTGTGTTATGGAATCAAAAAAATATATTTTAGTAGATATGAATTTCATTCTTGACGAATGAAAAAAAACGTATCTTTAAAATTAACGCAATACAATAAAATGCGTTTATAATATAATTCAGGTTAGAGACTTTTTTAAAACCTACAGATTAGCACAGTTATTTCTTTTTATTATTTTTAAACTTATTGGATTAGTAAGTAAGAAACAAGGCTATAGTCAGTAGATTTCATATTAGCATAAATACGAATTATTTAAAAGTAGCAACGTAGCCCTACAGACTAATGCCATCTCATAGTGGGACAGGCATCCTTGCTTTGTAATGAGTAATGATCCGGTCATAATAGATTTGTTTGTTAATGGTTAAATTATTTTTTTGTCATTAGTTTAATTCCTCAATCCCTTAAATTATTACATAGTATTTCGATATTATACTAAATTTTCTATAGAAACAAAGCAGTGAATAAATAATTTTTGGGCTCCAAATAGGCCAGTAAGTTTAACGCCTTTAATTGCATTAGCTTTTAAGTTTGTGAAATTGTCAATTATTGATATTTGCATAAAATTACTAATTATCGAATAAAGAAGTAATTACATTTGTTTAAGGTCTAATGTATTCAATTTTATGTTTTATCCTACTGGCATGTAACCTTAGGAATACCACCTCACAATTTTCTTTAGAAACAGCATGATTGTAAACAAATGATAAGAAATCTTTAACCTTCATTTTTACATGCTCAAAGCTCAAATCTACTGTTTGCAATTAACTTCTTCAACCTTATTAAAGTGTATTATTAATTATAGTAGATTCTTTTGTTTTCAGAATAACAGCCATATTATTTAAATTTGTTTTAGATTGTCTCCGTCATGTCATCTTGTTGCATTTGACATTTTCAATTAAACTAAAGTGTAATTATAAGTATATCCTTGATAATTTAATCCATTACCTATTTTACCTAGAATTTCTAAAGTATCACATTTTCTATATGGATCTTCAAGGATTGTATTATATTTTAATTCGTTTTCTATGTTCAAACATATTGTTGTAATATATATTTTATTTTATAGTTTTCTAATTAGCAATTCCAGTAAAAGCCGTTGGTAAAGTACCTATTAAAAAATTGTAATCAATGTTACATACATTTTAGTATCACCAAATATGAATTGAATAGGTACGCAAAATTTTTGTAAATAAGTACTAAAAATCCATTTAGAAACAACATATTTTAGTGTTACACAGTTATATCAATTTTTGAAATTCTTGTGGAAAAATCGGTTTTGTTTGTATTCATATTATTAATGAAACTATTTCTTAATTCAAATTAATCTGCTAATTGCAAGTGTCGTCATAAAATTAGCGACTCGAATTCTAATTTCCGTTTTAGCAGCTCCTGTTTTGCATTAATTGTTTAATAATTGGTGATTAAAGCAAATAAAACTAATTAAAGACAGCTGTTTTCAACACAGCATAAATCACAACGTACTGAGTGTGAGTGGGCAAATTTTGACATTTTGATAGGCAATCTCGGTAACTACAAGACGTAGGAAAAATTCAGTAACACAGTCTCAATGTAATGAAAAACTAAATTGTTTAAGATTCCAGTTTATGTCAACATTTCTTTTATTTAGGAATTTACAAAAGGCGTTATTACTTTATTAAAGTACTTTTTTTCTGGAGAAACCAATGGCACTGTTATATTTTTAAAAGTATTAACCACTTCTAAATTATAACATAAATCTGTATTTTGTAAATAGATACCATAGATGGCTTTCGAATATCGTAATACATACGAGGTCTGATCAAAAAATGCGGAAAATAATTTTATTACAAACAAAGTAATAAGTTTACATGGAAATGGAATTAATCTCCTTCAAAGTACTGTCCTTGGCTAGAGATGCACTTATCCAACGTTGAATCAATGACTGGAAACATTTTTGGAAAGCTTCTTTCGGAAGGGCGTTCGGCTGCTCTTCCATGGCCATCTCAATGTCAGGAATGGTGTCAAAACGTTTTCCTTTTAGCACAGTTTTTATTGTTGGGAAGAGCCAGCAATCGCATAGTGCTAAATCTGGAGAGTAAGGGGGATGTGGACAAACAGAAACATTTTTACCAGCCAAAAACTCGCGAATCAGGAGGGATTTGTGGCAAGGCGCATTGTCGTGATGAAGAAGGAAGCCATTAGCCAATTTTTCTGGTCTCTTCGTATCGCAAAGGAATTTACAGTTATTCCCCTTGGAATCAACTCTGATAGATGGACGTCCCTAGACCTTTGCTTATCTTCAACTGACCCATTCCCGTTTTTAAATCGCTTATACCACTTGTAAATAGTCTCCAGGGTTACCACATTATCGCCTTACACCAATTTCAAGATTTCATGAGCTTCTTTGGCACTATTTTGCAACTTAAAACAAAACTTAATGTTAACGAGTTGTTCGAAATCCGTGATGCGCGACAGACGCGATAAACACGAACTCACTGTGGCGGCTCTTGAGACTGACTAACAAATCAGAACGTATTCAAACTTGACACAGAATGTCTAATTTAGACTGAAAATTAAAAAATGACGTATCTTGGAGCATCATAGCCGGTCATGTAATTTTGAAGCATAAAATAAGTGACAGGGAACCTGTAAATAATTGACACTTTTATATTAATAGTGTCTGCGTTTTTTACAACAAGCACTCAAACCCATTAAAAACACTTCACGAGCAGAATGTAATATAATTACATAATAATTATATGACAGTGTGAAGGAAACTTTAAATTTTAAAATTTTCTTGTAATTGAAGGTTATTTACCAACAAATACACTTATAAACTCCCAAAATTTGCACAAAACAAAAACACCATGCATCTGTCTCTCTCTATCTCTATCACTCCCTCGTTACACAAACCAATTCGTTATCTCACTCTTTCGGTGCTAGAAGTAAACGTACTGCCATCTTGTAGTAAAATTAGCGATTTACGAGTTTTCCCTCGAGGTTAGATTACGCATATACAGGGTGTCCGTGGGGGAACTACAAAGAATTCGTATACGTGTTCTTTGAATAAGTTTTAGCAAAAATGATTATGCAATTTTTCCCAATTCCTAACCCCTAACGAGATATGAGCGGTTAAAGAAAAATGTAAAAGTAAATAAAGAGAATACTCTTAACAGCTGCTTACGTCTTAAAATTATCATAAAGCAAAACTTTTAACAACAATGTTCATTAACAAAGTAACAGCACAAAAATACACATAAAATAACGAGGTGACAAACAAAAATGATTACAGTTGTTCAAAATGAGATCCACACCGTAAAAATCGTAAGAGCAATTTTGGTTGCCTAGCAAGAATTACCACAATGAACTGAGAAAATCATTTGACGTTGCATGTGATTTGTATCATATGTAAATGCAACTAATCATCTGCTTTGCAACAATTCCTGCATGGATTGTTTAAAAGCAGCAGCAGCAGAGTTTTCCAAATCGTGGTGCTCCTACTGATAAAGCGATAGCCCGGACTTTTCACTGTCTGCGAGAAACAGGAAGTTTTCTTACACATAGAAGTGGTCGTGAGTCTCCACGACATGCGTTTGCAGAAAAGGAGCTGAAATCGATAGCCGAACGAGCATTAGACTAATAAAAGCAGCTAAGTTAAGAGTATTCTCTTTACTTACCTTTAGAACCGTCTATATCTCCTTAGGGATTAGCAATTGGGAAAAATTGCACATACCAATTTTTGCTTAACATTGTTCAAAGAATGCGAATACGAACACTTCATAGTTCCCCGCGGATACTCTGTATAAGCTCAGGTTTTTTAAAATGTTGATTTTGTGAAGGTGTTAATGCGAATTCGATATTTGAGAGATGAAATATCAATTCAAATGTCAGGCTGTGGAAAATTACATTTTGTCGCAAAACTGTTTGCGATACAAACAGTAATAAAATTATCTGGTTCTACAGTAAACGGCAGTCGTTACTTAAAGATCCAAAGGGCGGATTTCAGCCGGGATTACCAGATATAAAGCAGTTTGTGGCGAAAAACCTGCAGGTACACATCCTTTCCATCACGCAAACAAAACTTACAAACAGATGCACACTAAACCTTAACACGTATCACACATTTCTAAACAATAGCCACCACGGAACCGCCCTCTTAATTAAAAATTGCTTCCCATCCACTCCTTTTTAACTTCCTGCGCACTTACAGCATCTCTAATGCGTTGGTGTGACGGTGCACTTGCCCACTCCTATAGTATTTATTTCTTATTACAACCCGTCCGCCCAAAAACCCTATCCGATGACCTTTTAATCTACACCGCTAGCCTCCTTAGTTCAGTTATCCTAGGTGATTTCAATAATGCCCGCCACATCCAATTCGGTGACACCGTAACTAATGGCAACGGTAACAGGTTATCCTCCGCTGTTGGAGTTGCCGCTCTTACAAATCGCCAACACCCAACACTTAACCCTTTGTTTCCTAGTGGTCGCCACGGCGAGAACACTTCGTGTTCAAGCGTCTAGTGGTTTTATAGCGAGGACACGATATATGACTTAGCGCGGGTGTGGTCTTCACCACAAATTTTACTTAATTGGTTATATTTTCATTGATGGTGTGTTAGATCTGTCTGTATGTGCACGTTGTACGCGAGTAATAAAAATTGTTAGTTGTTTTGTGCACAAAAACAATGTTTTGCAAGAATGGTTGGTAAGTTTTGATTTTATTCATTAGTAAAATGATGTGGCTATGGTTTTCTATTAGAAAGAATTAGTTCGCTAAAAAATAAATGCTCATTTTGATGTAAAATATTAGGTGGTTTCATCTGCGGACACTAGGAACTTATGATATTCTTGGAAAATTTAAATTCTAATGACCTTTTCACTGACATAGTAGAAATTGCTACGGACAACGAGATTGAGCTAGCTGACGTCAGTGAAGTGAATTGAAAACGAAATTTTTACAAATCCTCGTAATAGGGTAGACGAATCTGATTTTTTTTTATTTAGACCAATAAAATTTGGCGATAGTATTCCACTAAACAATAACGACGTTGAGGCTTGGGATAGTGAAGACCAACTGTCACTGTCTGTAAGAGAATTGGTTAAAACTACTATATGAACTAAGTCTGTGTCAAACTGTATTCAAAATATCAAATATTTGACGAACAATGCGGACCAAACCTCGAGTCTCACATTGAAACACCTTTCTGCTCTTCAAAAATCTGGAGACAATTTGAATTCATTTACAGCTAAAAATGTGAAAGAAGTAAAACCATGTATAGTCATAAATCTGATAATGGGTGTGAAAAGAATGCCCAGTTATCGTAACTATTATTGTAGTACTCAGAGACAGATTTGGGTGGTTACTAGGCCACGACCATCTGAAGGACAATTCGCTACAACCAGGGAGAGACTCGCCAAATTTTGTTAAACGGTACAAGCTGTGCCCGTTTCTAGAAAAACTTTCTGAAATGTTTCTAAATCCTTGAATTCCAGCCAAAACCAAGGAATAGATGAATCAATGATTTGCTTCAAGGGTCGCAATTTTTTAAACAATATAGGCATTTCAAACCCATAAAGGGAAGATATGAAGTCTGAACACGCACGTGCATTCAAAATTTATGCAGGCAAAATCGGCCATATAACGGAAAAAAATTTAGGAGGTAGGACTACCAAGCTGAAGCCGCCTCTCCATTTATTAAAGTATGTAACGCCGGTCGTATGGCTTCTTCTAAAATGTGGAAATATCTTGTACCATTTAAATTTTCATCATAAAATTCTAATGTTAAAATTTTATCGTCTTTTATTGCACAAAAAAAATTAAAATTCCAACTATCTTGGAAATAACGTTCTCTACTAACATGTGGATTTTCATTAGACCAAAAATGGGAATTATGTCGATTAACTAATCCATTTTTGCTAAACTTTGCTTCATCACACCATATAACTTTTTTTTATGAAGTTTTCATCCTCTTGGGTCTTCATTAGAACCCATTCACAGAATTCTACCCTTCCAGGAAGATCACCTAATTGTAAGTGTTGCACCAAATGATATGAAAATGGTTTCCATTTGTGTTTTTTTAAAATGCGATGAATTTTTCTCGTCGACAAAGTAAGATCTCGCTCACAATCTCTAATGGAGGCATTTGGAGAGGCCGTAAAATAACCCAATACATTAATTTCGTTTATGTCACTGTCCACTAGTGGTATATTTTTATTAATTTTTGTCTTAAATTGATCAAACTGACGGCAGTTTTTAAGCAATCTTCTTACATCACCAGTTGCATTTGGTCGATTTGGATATCTTTCAGCAAAAACACGCCAAGTCCGTTCAACAATTCTATTATACTCGCCGTAAATAATAAGATTTAAAAAATCATCATTAGTAAATCCTACATTTGCCATTATTTACTATGAAATACAAACTGCTAAAAAAGGTAGGTAGGTAGTACAAAATCTAACAAGAACATTAGTCGGATAGGATAATCGTGTATATTATGACAACTATTTTAATTCTGTACAACTAGAAAAGAAACTACAATCTGGAATTTACACACTGATTTGGCGAATGATAAACGCCTAAAAAGAGGAGAGTCCGATTGTTGTGTGAGCACTAATGGTTTTGTCTGTCTAAAACGAATGGATAATAGAGCCGTTTTTTTTTTTTGATCAATCTAAAGCAGAAACAATTAAACGAAAACGAAAGGACGGAACTTCTGAAGAAGTGGCGTGCCGGGAATTGTAAAGAGATACGAAGTATTTTTTCAGGAAAAAAAGTAATTCTAAAGCTCTAAGTCTAAAATTTTTCCGAGTGTTTGTTGCACTGGGCTTGATTGGTGCTGAGCACACAGTTGCAAAAAAGGACGACCCTCAACATCTACACCTAAGCACTTGGCAAGCACTATTCCTATATTATTTTTTATTCAGGGTTATATTATTTTCAGGTGTGATGTTGGATAATGCCTTTCAGAGATGAAAAAACTGTTTTTTACAATTTCATAAGAAATAGTATATTATGCTGCATATGATTTCATAAATGTTCTTTACGTCCTAATGGTTCCGCTGTGAAGACACCCTCCTAAATCTAAATTAAAAAAACAAATACCAAAAAAATTATAAAAATGTAATTAAGATGCCATAAGGGCACTAAAATAATACAAATCTCATATATTTTTAAGTAAAAATAATTCTGGCCTCAAAGGGTTAAGGGCCTCAATAGTAGTACCCATGGCTCACTATTTCGATCGTGAGTGCTTTCTAGGCACCACGATCACATCAGACCATATACCCCTATTGGTCAAAACTTCATTTTATCCAGCTTCCCCTACACCTCGTCAAAACACAGTCATTAAAGATTTTTCAAAAGCAAACTGGAATGTGTTCTCCGAACACATCTCCAACAACCTTCTTACACCTAATCTTCAAACGACCCAAGATCTCGAGAGAGCCATTAGAGACCTAACTTCCGTAATTACGGAAGCGGTCGATATATATGTGCCACTAAAAAACACCGACACTTCCCGCAAACCGCCCCACAACACATTGTGAACTGGATCAGAGAGAAAAGACCAATCTATCGTCAATTCTTGCGATCAAGGGACCCAGCTCTCAAGACCGAATACAATCGCCTTAACGCCTTAATCAGGGGAGAAGCCAACAAACACGCCGAAGACTTCTGGACTAAAGCTACCTCCCAGCTAGATTACAGAAATGGTAAACTGTTCTGGCAACAGTTCGATAGACTGATCAGAAGAAAAGTCAACCTAAATCCTACCTAGTCGACCTACAGGGCAACTTAATCTCCTCCGACCAAGGAAAGGCCGATTTCTTTGGTTACCACCTCCAATCCTTTTCCGAATCCCCCGATGATCCCCAATTCGATAACCGGTTGAAGGCACTCCTCGAGGGTCGACTTGAAGAATTCTGCAACCTTAGCCTTCCTGTAATCCAACCCGATTTCGAGAATCCTTTTTATGCCCCCATCACGCCCCACCAGGTCCACATATATTTCAAAAAAGGAAAAAACTCCAGGTCATGACGGCCTAAATCGTGAAACCCTCCGTCATTTATCCGACCCAGCCCTCCGATTACTCTCCAACATCTACAACCAATGCCCAATCCTATCCCACTTTCCGATGGACTGGAAACCGGCCTCCACCGTCATGATACCCAAACCCCACGCCGACCCAACCTCACCCTCCTCCTATAGACCAATCTACCTCCTGAGTTGTCTCGGAAAATGCTTTGAGCGGATTTTAGCCAGGTGCTTCAGGGACCACCTAGAATTTAACGACCTCCTACCCAACAGCCAGTTCGGCTTCCGTCCCAACCGAAGGTGTCACGATCCCTTGTTGAAGCTGCTTGCAGGGACCACCAGAGCATTCAATCACAAACAATGCAATCTGGCTGTGTTCCTGGACATTAAGCAAGCATTTGACAGAATCTGGCACGCCGGTCTCCTGCACAAGATCCGTAACCTCAACATTCCCGACCACTTCTCCTACTCTCGTATCTGACCAATCGGTCGGGTCAAAGTAGAGAAAACTTTCTCAGATACTTTTCAACCCACAGCAGGCGTACCGCAAGGTTCTCTGTAGCCCCGATCCTTCCGGGGTAGAATCAGAGGTTGCCACCCCATAACATTGCAACACGCAAAACATATATTCGCCCTATTATGAATTTCCGAGCACCCATATACATGAACATAAACCCCAATCACATTTCCTCTATTGCCTCCTGTGAACGCTGAATACTCAGAAGCATACACATGTTACCTCTTAGGTACCCTAGCGACCTTACAACACAACGCGCAAACATACCAACCATCACACACAGAATCCAAACGCTACAGAAAAGCTTTGCGCATAAAATAATCTTCGACGACACCATCCCTACCAAAGAGATCCTTACCACACCCCACAACTGCAGTTTTCCCCAATTCCCACGAAGAAAACCTAAAAGAAAATTCAAGCATCCCCCTGCGATCCTTACACAACTCCTTGACGACATCCCGAGGAGATAGAAGCTTCCCTGCACAACATCCCATATGCCCTCCGCATCCCCCCGTCTATTCGATGAGGACCCAGCAAGAAACCGGACGACGAATCTAATAATCACACTAAGCACGCTACATCCCACTAAACAACACTTAAGCCAATTAACGCATTACTAAATATTAAATAAATAAAACTTTTTCTTTTTTTTACACCATTGTAAACTATACAATAACACAAAAAACATCGCAATACCAACAAACATGGATTGACCAGGGCTGAAGGAGGACTCCCCATAAGCTAAAAAAAAAAGCTTAAAAAAAATGACTTTAATTTTTTTGTGCTATAGTCCGTGTTTTTATGAGGTTTTAAAGATACTCTTAGTTTGACGGACGCCTGACATTTTAACTTTACGCGACCTTCAATTGTTTTTGAAATACCTTGTGTTGTGGCTACGAAACGGAGACGTTGTTAAATAGTCCAGATGGTTTTTGTTATATTTATGGAGAATATGTGTTTAAACAATATCGAAAATCTGTCATAGATTTCGTAACAATTGCGAATTTTTAGCTACCTCGACATGGAATTGTATAGTCAAGGCAAGCGATGGGTACCACAGCAAAGCAGTGTTGATTGATATCTTTGCATTGCTAACATAAGCGGTATTAATTCCTGAACTCGAAAATTTAGACATATCTTTTCATTCCGGCGACACATCACCAGTTCCTTGTCAGATCATGTAAAACTGAAGATTAGGCGACATCAGACAATACTAAAGATTTAGATTTTACATTACACTCATCAGATTCTCAACCTTTTGATCAAAAGGAATTAAAGGGTTTAATAATTTGTCAAAGGTAGCTTCTGAACTTTTGGCATTCCGTTTAAAAGAGAAGAGATTTGCTATCTCCAGATGGCAAAGTTACTACTTACGAACTCGAAAAAGGGATTGTTGGCGTATTTTTCAATTGAAAAGGATTTACTTTTTGTAATGACATCAAGGACTTTTTCAGAATGTGGGCTTGAAGCAATGCAGTGTAAATGATTGGCGTCCTTTTCTAGATAGCTGCAGGAGAAGATTGAAATGTGTTCTGCTCCACAACGGCAAGTATGGATCTGTCCCTGTAGCCCACTCCACTGCTATAAAAGAGCAATATAAAGCTACTTCCATAGTAATGGAAAGATTTGAATAACTGAGTAATATGTGTAGATTTAAAAATGGTTAATTTTCTCTTAGCCCAATAAGATGGCTTCACCAAATACCCATACGGATCTGACGGTTGAAATACAAAATGTTATTAATTTACCTTTAATGAACCAAGATCGAAGTGTAGTACTACCACTACATATGAAACCCTGCATTATGAAACACTTTGTAAAGGCTAAAAGGACGGTCGATTTTTGATTAGTTTAAGCACAGAAAAATTGAAAGCAAATATTTTTGATAGCCCTCAAATTGCGCAGCTAATAAACGGCCCAAACCATAAATTCGATGACTGAGGTAGAATCTATTTCTTGGAAATCATTTGTTTTCGTGATACAACATTTTTTTGGGAAACTATAAGTCGGGCAAGTATTCTCAATTAGTTCAGCGCATTCTGTGTAATCTGGAAGATTTGGATTGCAAGATGAGTATTAAAATCCATTATTTATCTTAAATGGATTAAAAAAAATTTGGGAAATTTTAGCGAAGAGCAGGGTAAAAAATTTCACCAAGATATACGCACAATATGAAGGGAAGTGGGATGCTCACATATTGGCGGATTACTGCTGGAGTCTAGAAAGAGATCGACCTCGAGTTACGAACTCAAAAGAGTTTATAAGTGATTTTTAAAAAATAAGTCTAATTCAAGTGAATTTTTTTATAAAATGCGTTAGTTCATGTAAATATAGAACTAAAACTAAGAACATCCATTAGATTTCAGGAAAAAATTTTAGTGTTGGTCAGTGTAATTGATGACCTAATGCAAACTATATTCCGTCAAGGACGCCGACAAATAGTTCTTTTTCTCAACATGCGTTGCACAATCTTCTTCAAGAATCCCCGTGATCGGGCCCAAATAGAACATGGCACAATAAAATCCGAAACTTTTACAAGAAGATTACATCTAAACCTCATCGATAGTTACTGTTTGATGTAAAACAGCATACACTAGATGCCATACGTTACAGAACATACGTATTTGTACCCAAACGTATTTGTGTAGTATATATTCTGAAAAAATGATTTAAGCAGTACAATCACGAAGTAGTGCGATAGCATACAACAAAAAGTGTAAAGAGGGTTTGTACTTACTACATAGACTCTCCTAAGCAGCCAACAATGTGTTTACCGTGGTGTAACGAACGACATATTTGATTTTATTTAGGGTTTATGTGATTATAGTAAGAATTCCTTGCGTTGAACAAATGTTGTTTTAATGAAACATTTGAGACTATTATTTTTCGTATTACACAAGCACGTCTATGTACAACCGTGGCACACAAAGTCCTTATCGAAAAATGAACAAACGCCTTATTTTGATTATCGTGTACCGCCGGTGATACACAAAGGACTTATTGAGATAAACATACACCTTATTTTAATTAACGTGTATCATCGATGGTACGCAAAGGGCGTATTGAAATGAACAAACGTCTGGTTTTACTTAGAATGCGCAATTGATGGTACAGAAAGGCTTTCTTGAAAATGAAGAAACTTCTTATTTGGTAAACGTGTACCACCAACAATAATCTGTGAAACAGAAGCACATTTACATGCAAACTCTCACAACTTGTTACGGCGTTTATCTTACTAACAAGTTAAAAATTTTGAAAATCATTTCAGCCACAAAGCCCTGGTTTTCGAATGAACGCATCTCGAAGTCTCAGATTGTGAGCTGTAGTTGGAAACCTAAGGGCATCGCTAACCCAGTCCGAGGTCCTGGTGGTTGAATTTGAATATATGAAAAGAACCATAGATGTTTAGGGATTATTTCAAGATTATGCACCTTAGACGTTGGAGCGATATTAAGGACACTCTTTCAAAAGGACCTTAAGCACTGGAGCGATAATCTGTTAAAAGGATCTTAGTTGTTGAAGCTTCAAGAGTAAACTTCCCAAAAGGGTCTTATTTCAAGCCTTGGTAGTGTAGCAGAGATAATGCCTGGTATTCATTATGTTTATTGATGTATTAAGATGGGTGTGTTTTTAATTATACTTTATTTTATAAAATAAACAACCACTCACAAGCCACATATGCTAATAATAACTACTTATTTCCATTTAAATTTGCATTTTTATTAAGATCATAAAATTAAATGTCATACACTGTAAGAATTTCAAGAATCATATTTCCAAAAGGACTCTAAATGTTGAGACTATATGTTATGAAAAAGATTTAAAACTTTTACTATTTCTTCGTATGGTGCATCACAATAATTCTTAAAGACCTTATTCAATGATTGTGATTAATCGTTTTGGTTAAACATAAAAATTGTTTCATAATTTTAGATGTACTCTCTTAATTTAAGTGTTTAGGTTTTGGTAATTCTTGGATATTAATTAGACATCTTGCGTAATTGCAACGCTGAATACTCTCCAGCTTCATTTTGTCTTAAAAAACATTACGCTCTCATTGAAAATGTAAACATTCACCATTATCACACATAATAAAATACTTGTTTTTTTAGGTTTTTTAATGGTGTATTTTAAATTATACAATCTAAACGTTTCGATACCACTTACAGTTATCTTCGTCAGTAGTAATATCTATTAAAATTGTTAAAGAAAGTTGAAAAATTAAAACATAGGCTATTAGGTTTACAGTTTGAGAAACGTATAAAGCCAACTTTATAATTAAATTTTAGTAAAGGGTAACTAGGTCATTAAAAATTAAATATTGCTAAACTGTCTTAAAGGTGACAAATCAGAACACTCTCTAACGGTGAAAGCTAACAATGAAAAATGTAAGCCAAAAAAAACACATTTAACAAAATTTAATCAAGTTAAGATGTAAGTGTAAAGTTGTGAAAAACTTCAATTTCAAAATGATAGAAGCATTCACAAATATAAACATGACATCAAATAAAATAATCCAGTTAAATCTAACAAAGAGATATCTTTGTCAATAAGTGCAAGTGTTATTAACAATAAAAAGCATAATGCAGAACGTTTTTTGTAATTTTTTAGTTTTAATCTTTATTTCAACTACTTATGTTAAATTATAGTGATGTGGTAGATAATTGAATATATAATTGGTAAAGCATTTGATTCAAGGCCTAGGAAAAACAGAAAAAAATCTAGACATACCAAGAGTCAAAATTAAAATCAAAATTAAGATGTATCATTATGCCTTTTTTTAATTATAAGATGCCAAAACCTATTTAAACGGAAATTTTCTTCTTGTCTATTAAAATTATTAGGGTGTATATATTTTGTTAGGTATAGATATGTAGATGACACATTTGTTAGATATAGCTGGATTATTTTATTTGATGTCATGTTTATATTTGTGAATGTTTCTATCATTTTGAAATTGTTTTCAACATCTCTAACAATTTTAATAGATATCACTACTGACGAAGATAAGTGTTATCGAAACGTTTAGATTGTATAATTTAAAATACACCATTAAAAAAACCAAAAAAGATAAATATTTTATTATGTGTGATAATGGTGAAAGTTTATATTTTTATATTTCAGTTCTTTATGGAGAGGAAATTTATCGTTCTATCAGACAATTTGAAAATTTAAGGAAACGTAAAGCACAATTATTATCGTCACTCACTTTTTTGTTACGATGCCGAGACCAAAAAATTATCCCAATGTTTATCTATATTAAAAGAAATTTTAAAAACAAACAAGCTAATAATATTTACAGAAGAGCTGAAAATGCTCTTCTGCGTAATCAAATACCTATAACTAGGAATTTATTGGATAACACCGATAGAAATCTTTTATATTTACATTTAGAAATTTGATCTATATCGAATAGAGAAGATTAGAATAAAATTGATTGTATAATGTTTAAATCTATGGAAATAAATTTTGACATCTCATGTCAACGCCAAAAACAAAAATTTAATAAATTATGCAAACAACAAAATAATGGACCATCTATTGATTATATAATAGTAGATTTCGCAACTAGTGCGCTGTTTACACATTTCTTGGTGCAGGCTGTTCTTTTTAAGCAGATAAAACATATGAGCACCAAAAATACGAGTTTATATTGTAATCGTTACATAAAATTAGAAAAAAATTAAATTTTGAAATATTTGTTAACTAATGTCAAATTAAATACATAAATAAAAAAGTTTATATATTTAGTTATATACCACTTTTCTCTTTATGTACTAAAAGTAACGATTACAAAAAAAACAGTTATAAACCTTTTTGATAATGTTGTTTCAGAATACGCTACTGAAGCGCTTTCTAAAGGAGGAAATTTTGCGATAACACCAAGAGTAATCCTTTTGAAAATATAATTTCCAATATCGAAAAGTCCATTAAACCATTACCTTTTGATGCTGCTAATGAAGTTAGATATAACACCGTCAACATATTACGTAAAACAAAACCTCCAAAGATCAACTTATCCTTTCGTCAACAACGCGCATTACTTAATCTTAAACGCAATGAAAGTATAATAATATTAAAATTAGATAAAGGTAATGCAACTATTATATTAAATATTAAATATTAAATATGAAAGATTATAATGTCAAAACACAATAATTATTGGAAACAGAGACTTATCGTGAAATACCAAAAAATCCAACAAAAAAGCTTCTTTTAAAAACTAAAGAACTGATTAAATTATCATCTATTCCTGAAGAAATAAAAACTAACTAACTCTGAACCTATTTTACCAAAACTATATGGTTTACCAAATTTCTATAAACCTAATATTCCTTCAAGGCCTATTGATAGTGCAATTGGTTTTCCTACATATAGTCTTGCAAAACGTCTTACATTTTTATTGCAACCTCATATAGGTAAAATACCCCATTACAATAACTTTGTTGAAAAAATGAGTAGTTTCAAAATTGAAGAGTGTAACATAATGGTTAGTTTTGATGTTTCACTTTTTACAAAAGTGCCTCTAAAAGAAATTATTGAATACGTCCTTTCCAAAGGACCTAACCATTCTTTTTCAGCACTGTCTTACTACAACTTATTTTCAGTGGAACAGTGAATTTTATGAATAGACTGATGGTGTAGCAATGAGTAGTCCCCTTAGTCCTGTTATAGGTAATTTTTACATGGAAAAATTTGAAACATTAGCGTTACAAAATACACCTAAAAACCTTCAGTTTAGTATAGATATGTAGATGACACATTTGTTATCTGGAGACATGGAAAAGAGGAACTGCATGAGTTTTTGGTTTTGTAAATGGTATACATCCTAGTATTTAGTTTACCATGGATAAGAAACTAATGGAAGTTTACCATTTCTTGACATATTAACATCTAAAAATAATAATTCACTATCTTTTAAGGTTTACAGAAAGCCGACACACACTGATAGATACCTTAATAAATTATCCAACCACCATCCACGTCAAAAAACTGGTGTAATGAAATCTTTAGTAGATCGAGCAAAACGAATTTGTGACTGAATTTTTGAAGGATGAATACAAATATTTAACAAAATCCTTACAAGATAATGGATATGCACTTACAGATATTAATAACGTTATTACACCTTCTAGACATAACCATAAAGAAAAACCAGTTCTTAATGTTGGTACTGCTTTTATTCTTTTATAGTTAATGTTACAGATAGAATTGAAAAAATCCTAATGAAATATGGCATTAGGAATATTTTTAAAACTACAAGAAAAATTAAAGAACATTTAAGATCACCTAATGGTGTTTCAAACCCATTATCACCTTCCGGAGTGTATAAGTTATTTTGTTCATGTGGAAAAGAATACATTGGAACCACAAAACGTAGATTTTATACAAGACGTAAAGAACATATGAGATTTTGTAGATTAGGTCAACCAGAGAAGTCTGCGGTGGCTGACCATGCCTTGAATAATCTAAGTCATAACATTCAATTTAACAATAAGGAAATATTGTCAAGACAAACTCATTATTACGTTCGTTTGCGACGTGAAGCTATTGAGATATATAAACACCCTATTAATTTTAATAGGCAAGAAGAAAATCTCCGTTTAAATAGGTTTTGGCATCTTATAATTAAAAAAAGGCATAATGATACGTCTTGATTTTCATTTTAATTTTGACTTTTGATATGTCTAGGTTTTTGCTGTTTTTCCTAGATCTTGAAGCAAATGATTTACCAATTATATGCTAAATTACCACAGTGTTATTTAACATAAGTAGTTGAAATCAAAATCAAAATTAAAAAATTACAAAAAACGTTCTGCATTCTGCTTTTCATTGTTAATAACACTTGCAATTATTAACAAAGATATTCTTTGTTAGATTTAATTGGATTATTTTATTTGATGTCATGTTTATATTTGTGAATGCTTCTATCATTTTCAAATTGAAGTTTTTCACAACTTTATACTTACATCAATACTTGGCTGACATTTTTCATTGTTAGTCTTATCCGTTAGAGGGTGTTCTGATATGTCACCTTTAAAATAGTTTAACAATATTTAATTTTTAATAACCTACTTATTCTTTACTAAAATTTAATTCTATAGTTGGTTTATACGTTTCTCAAACTGTAATATTAATAGCAGGCTGATGTTTATGTTTTAATTTTTTAACTTTGACAAAATCATCTTTAACAATTTTAATAGTATTACTACTGAGGAAGTGTTATCGAAACGTTTAGATTGTATAATTTAAAATACACCATTAAAAACCCAAAAAGTCTTATTATTGAATGTAAAACTTTTTTGAAAATATAACTTCAGGTTCATGAAAATGTAAACCTTTACGATTATTACACAAAATCAAAATATTTATCTTTTGAGTTTTTGATATCGTGTATTTATTGCAATTCAAAAACGCTTATGAGATTTTCTATAGTTTCGCCCATTTATGTAAGCTAGAGATAATATGTTAAATTATGAGATAATTGTATTATTTATATACATTTTACGTATTATGAATTAAAGAGAGAGGGGGAATTACCAAATCATTAAAAGGGCATTATTTGTTATTGTCATTTCTTTTTTGTTTTTTGCGGTTTCGATTTCTAAGGATATACGGAAACTATTTGGTGTGAATGTTTAAGGTGTTTTTTGTTGCTTATACGGTTATATTTCTGAGTAAAGTTTTATTGTTCGTAAAATCAAATAATTGTTTTAACTTGATTGGATTTGAGAATACCTTCTTTTGGAATGCGTATATTATCTTGATATGGGTCCATTTTTTACTCACAATCGTTGAAAATGTGTACCAATGTTATACTGGTATTACACTGTTGGCAACTGGGTGCAGGTGAGTTTGTTAATGGGTAGGTGTGTGTCAGCTTAGTGTGGCCTATCCGTAAGAAGGTTAGCATTATACTTTCTTTTCTAGTAATATCTAATAGTTTTCTACATTCGTTTGCTATTGGTTGATGCTGTTTAGTGTTCTGTTTCATATTGTCCAGTCACCTTGGCATTTATTTTCTGTTTTAGTTTTGATATCTTTTATGTTGTTCAGTTTGTTTTTTTTGTATATTCAGTTGCTTGCATGAATCCTCGATGTCCTCTTGTATTGTGAATAGCGTTTGCTTACGCAGGTAATTATATGGTGGTTGATATGCGTCTAGTTTGAGTATACCTTTCAAGCGTATTTTAAGAGTATCCACAGTATGTGCGTAGCAGTATCTACACTTGCAGTTTGCTAAACATTTTACAATATTTAACAATTTCCTGGATTTGATCTTCAGTTCATCAATGTGATTTATACACAGTAAGTAAATATTACGACGCTACTCCCATTGAAATTTAAATCTTTATAACCATTCGATTTTATGGTTATTTACGAAAGTGTCACGTTAGGCTAGTGGTGCGGAAGTTTGCTGAAGCGTAAACAAAAGGTTTTTGTGGCTGATATTCGGAACCCAATGATTATAGCTTATCCCACTATTGAGTTTATTACACTTTGAAGTATCCTCTTCAATATTTGTGCATATTTTGTATGTGCGAGTACACGTGCGTATGCGTGTGTCCTTGTGCATGTCCGATAGTACTGTGCGCGTCTGCGTATAGTACGTGTGTCTGCCTCTACGTGTATGTGTGCGTGTGCGTTAGCGTCTGCGTGTA